>VXAD01008715.1:733021-764495 GCA_013399195.1 Dicrurus megarhynchus
AAAAGAACCAAGTACACCAAGAACAAAAATGCAGCACAGCTTATCCACAAAGTTAATTTGAAAAACCCAAGCACCTCTGCTGTTTGCTCAATGTCAGTAAAGGGAACTCTGCTCAGCATCCTTACATGGAAACAAGGATGCTGTGGCAGGAGGAAGCAATGCCATGGAGGTTAACTGGAAGCTACAAGCAAGTCATATCTAACTTTACTGAACATTTCAACCTTCACTAATTCCAGCTGATTGCTTTGACACAATTTGGGGCACTAATTATACTTACTGGCTGAATTACTAGGCTTACTCTCACATACATTTTAAGGTTTCTGGATATTTATTTTCCCTTTATCCTCGACCTCTTCCACAGTTAAACTTAGTTAGACATGTACCTTGCACAATAAAGTGTCAGTTGTTGCTCGTCACAGCGACTGCTGAGCAGTGTCAAAGAAATTTTAGCATTACACTCCACTTTCTCATTGTTTCTGAAAAATGTTGGGCCAACTGATGCCATGATGATTTTTTGCCTTTTCTTTTATACCCCTTTTACATAGCTTTTTGTAGTTTTTGTATTCTTAGTGGTTTTTAGCCTACATTCTTAGACTTCTTTGTCAAGCTAGGAGACTAAACATCTTGGAAGCTTCGTAGTTANCAGTTGTAAATGGTTATTTTTCCAGGAGCTCAGTGGTGTCCTAGGCATTGGATGGAGCATGTCGACCTAAAAGCAGCAAAGAAATGAAGCACTGGCTCTGAGACACCACTCAAAGCAGTGAATGCACTGAAGGACTGGTGCTCACAGCATCTTTCCTCTCGTGGATCACCTCTAAACACCGCTTTTCAGTGCTTTTAGTTAACATTCTGATGGAGCTGGTGCAGCTCCCACTCCTGCTGCCCCTCTCGTTTCTACAACCTCATGGGCAAA
Source organism: Dicrurus megarhynchus (assembly GCA_013399195.1). Lineage (NCBI taxonomy): Eukaryota > Metazoa > Chordata > Aves > Passeriformes > Dicruridae > Dicrurus > Dicrurus megarhynchus. The sequence goes on from VXAD01008715.1 coordinate 733,935, forward strand.
TTTTACATCCCCTCATGGATTACTTGGCTAGGGAGGAGTTAAAGGACAGTTGCAATGCCTGGATGGTTATTGCTGTGTCCAGCCAGATGAGCATATGTTGTAGAGCTGCACAGTATTATGATTTAAAAATAGACATATATTTATGCCAGCTTCAGTTGGCATGGGTAAGTCTAAACTGTGTTTTGTTTTCCTTTTTTTTCCTAAACAGTGCTTTGAGTTACATGAACTCAATCCCCCTCCCCACCACAAAAAAAAGCAGAATCCATCCATGTTGCACTAAAATATTTGGTTTTCAGATGTGAAGTACAGCTGACAGAAATGCACAGTGTGGCATATGCACAACCAGGCAATGTGACAAAGGCTAAGCTACCAGTGTCCTGCATCTGTCACCCACAAAGGAAACGATCTACACTTTTTATATCAATACAGGTTACTATAGAAACACAGAGCTTTTCTTTTTCCTCAGGTTTATTATGCAGGAGCCAAGGAGCACGTTCAGACACTGCATGCACTCATAAGCCCATAGAAATGTCTGTCGACTGCACTCTGCAAGGCACCTCTCATGGACTTGTTAGCTGCTAACAACTGCAGCCTGCACTGAACAACTCCAGGAACAAAAAGCAAACACCCCTCACAACAATAACACACATCCATCACCCTGGCTTGTACACCTAGCTCAGGAAAAATCAAATATTTTCTTAAACATTAATAATTCATATGTCAAATAGTTATTATTTCATCAAATTGATTTAATTATTTCAGTTTAATTATTGCTATTAAGTAAATATAATAATAATTAAATAAAATCCCTGGTTTCATTTTTACAGTGTAAACTCAAGGGACAAGCCCGTATTGCCAGGACTTTTTTACACTTCTTTGCTGCCTCTCCAGTAGCAGCAATGGAGCAATCATAAGGAGATGTGAAATGTGGAACACCCTCACTTTACTTCACAGAGCATTCTGATCTTTCTCCCTGTGACTTGGTTTTACAGCTCAGTGCCACAGCTTCAGTGCAAAAGTCATAAACCAATTTTTGTCAGCTTCCTGTTGCAGAACTCCCCAGTCCGATGGATACTGGGGAAACGTTAGACAGAAATGATTAAATATTCTGGAAAGACTCTTTTTCTACAAGCACATCCATCCTTTTATGACTCATCTCTTTTCACATCACTTTAAGCACCATTTAATTTTAAAACTGAAAACTTTATAGGTAGCCCCAGGGCATCATAGACAAGACAAACAGAAAGCAATGATGCTCTGAGATTCTGTTCACTCTTACCAGGAAAGTTATGGAGACCCATCCCTAAAAATACAAGCACAGTCTATCTAAAACATCCTTGCATTTGCTCACTCTTTGGTTTCCACTATGCTATGGCTGAGTTGAGAAGAAAGTCTTCAATCTTGTGGCTCTGTGGTGACAGAAGAAAAGCAGCCGAGGATCAAATTTAAGTTTTATGCAGCTGTACTGCAACACTTTGGGCACTCTGGAATTAAAGGGGAAGAAAATTAACTCGACTGTGATTTCCTGCAGTGGACTGTTTTATGGCAGGGATGAAGGATAGTCCGTGGCTTAGGAACTGGCTGCACAATTAGAGGATGAAAGTTCAGTTCCTGAACATTGCAAGGGGGGGTTTGTGTTTCCATGAGCAAATTACCCAGGGCAAGGCTGTCCCAAGTAACAAATTATTTCAGCTGCCTCAAGAGGAGCTTGTTCAATCGGAGACAATTTAATGGGCGTTGATTTTCTGGGAAACACGGAGAATCAGCATCCCCAAAAATAAGGTCCCTTTGTCTCCAGTTTGGGCAGTGCAGTTCCCCCCTCACATTCCTTCATGTTTTCTGAAAATCGTGGCAAATCTTCCTGGGGTTAAATTGCTTCGCTGTATTGAGAGAAAACTCCTATTCTTTTCCCCATCTTTTCATCTTTCTTTCATTTTTATTTTTTGCCTGCTTAGCTGCAACTCCCATTTAACATGCTTGCATATAGTGCTTGGTACTGAGCTCTCAGATCCCATCTGAGGGATTTGCAAACTATCCCAGTATCCAAACCCTCCATTTCGCTTGTCTTTTTTAGTGCTTTATTTGGAAAATACTGTGCACCTGCACCCAGCTTGGGAATGGGATAGGTGGTATAAGGAACAGAACAGGAACACCTTGGGTTTTTCTTGCTGTGACAGGCAGAAACAAGCTCTGTGGTCACTCAAGAAAAGAGTCTGGCATTTCAGGAGGTGTTGGGGGAGTGTCTTTCTTATAACCTACACAGTTCAGGGTTTACCAGAAATAAAGCCATTTGCTTAGGGGTAATTTATTGCAATCATTAACATTGGTTCTAATTCAGAGGAGGTAAGGACAGCAGATCTCCCTGCCCATTTCAATTTGTTATCCATGATCCAGTCTCTTGGACTTTGGTAAAATACTCTGTCTAAACACTCCACAAGCTTTACTGCAGAGCATCAAAACCCCAAAGGTCTTCATCTCTTAACTTTGGATTTCTTTTCTGAAATGCAGGGCTTTAGAGCAGCTTTGTTTAAATTATCTGAGTGTAGAGAACACTTAAATTCAGCCTTGAACTGACCTTGCTGTACAAACTGTAATATTTTTTGGCACCAAAGCCTCAGGCTGCAGCCTGCTCCTCATTGTGTGCTGCATACCATCTTTCCAAATGCATTCCATCTTTCCAAATGCATCCCCTGAATGCATCCCATGGATATTCTCAGCCAAAGACTGAGAATTCCCAGCTCAAGCGCAGATGCTTGGCCAAAAATTCGTTCTCAAGGAGCCATTGCAATGGTTACTTGGGAGTCAATCCCTCGTCTCAAAAGGAATAGCAACCACATAATAATCCACAGGATAAATAATCTATGGGACAATCAAGGCCAGGATTGGATGGGGGTTTGAGGAAGCTAGTGGAAGGTTTTCCCCATGGCAGGAGGATTGGAACAAGGTGGTCTTCAAGGTCCTTTCCAACCCAGGCCATTCCGTGATTTTATGATCCTATGTTAAACTGGGAGCTCTCGGAGCTCTGTGAATGTGTGAAGTTCTGCCCTGGAAACATGAGAAAAATGTGACTTTCTAATCACCACGTGATCATACCATGCATGCCTGCAGACATCTGCTTGACCACATCTAGCTGCTTCCTGTGAAAAAAAGGGTGAAATTAAAACTTGTTAGCCCCAGGAAATTTTAATATTTCAATGTTTCATTTGTCCCAAAGAATGAGGCAGCTGAAACAATGGCCTCTCTTCTTCCACTTAACACTGAGGCCACTCAAAGTGAGTATCCAGATTCTCTCTGGCAGTATTTTTGAGAATAAAGTGGTAGTTTGATGAAATTAATGGAAATTTCGAATGGAAACATCATTTTCCACTAGGCAAAAAAAAAAAAAAAACCCAACAAAAAAACTAGTGGAAAATTGTAATCCATTCATTCAGGAATTGCTTTTAATGTTTGAACTGCCTTGCACAGAGTATATCTTTATCATAGAATCACAGAATGGTTTGGGTTGGAAGGGACCTCAAAGAACATTTAGTTCCAATGCCCTGCCATGGGCAAGGATACCTTCTGCTAGACCAGATTGCTCGGTGCCACATCCAACCTGGCCTTGGACATTCCCCAGGGATGGGGCAGCCTCAGCTTCTCTTTAGGCACACTTCTGCAGCCTTGAATGATTTTTCACCATGTTTTCCATGCACGTACTATTCTTGTCTATTTTTTCTTTATTTTTAAACCCACGCTGCCAGCATCTAGATTCTTCACAGGCTTGCCCTCTGAATATCCCCTTTCAGGTCTTCTGGGCTCCTGATATCATTCAGAGTCCTCTGGGAGCTTCAAAACCCACCCAGGAAGCCCCGAGCTGCACAGAGAGCAGTGCAACTACAATACTTTCAGGGAAAAAGTGTCATCAGGAGCTCACTGAGGAAATGGCACTGCTACTCCTCGCTGTGACTCTGTCCCCAGCCACCTTCCCCACCGACGGGGGAAGCTGCTGCCCCTCTCCCAGGAGGAGGTTACTCAGTCATCCCACACCCCACAGCCTGCAATGAAACAGGAGGAGAAAGGAGATAAAAACAGCTTCAGCTATTCGAAACTATGTCGCTGAATGTAAGAAATCTGAGGGGAAAAAATCAACTATGTGTCTTTAATGAATGGGAAAAAATCTTGTTTTGTTCCTCATGTGCAAAACAATGCACAGAACACAGTTGTGATCTTAAAACAACCTTCTATTTAAAAAAAAAAGTCTCTAAACAGAAAGACTTTCTCAAACTGAGCATCTAGCAGTTCTAAAATCAGCCAAAATATGTGCTGTTTGACAGGGGCTTTTTGTAGTTTTCTTCTTCTTGAAGAATAAAAGCTTCCTCCCAGAAACATGCAAAGCTAAAATTTTCATTTCCACTTCAGGGATAAAAATGGTCACATCACCTCTCAGAAAAAAAAAACCCCACTATTACAAGAATGGAGATGTAAAAATGTATAGAACATGTTCCTTCCCCTACTTTCTCTTTTTCTTTACATATGTGCCTGTTCATATATATCTGATAATGAATGTTTCTAAAAATTAGATTTTAATAATGTACAAATTATCAGATTATAGAATAAAGTCTACTTTAGCAGCTATGACTGCCTGGCACATGCTGGGGTAAGAAAAATATGAACTGCAAGGTTTCCAAAAGCCTTCCAAGAACTCCTGAGATGGTGGCACTTTGCCAGGCTGATTTACAGACAAGGCTCATTTTTATTTTCTCAAGCTGTCTCCTGCTATCATTCTGGATACCCAGATGTCATACATTTATGAGTCCTGAAGGAGTTCAGAAACAAAGATGGTGAGCTGCTTGCAAAGATATGTGATCTCTCATTAAAAACAGCTTTGGAGGACTGGTGGATAGCTGATGTTTAAAACAATAATTCAGAGGTCAGCAAAAGCATTAGTGTGGGTAACCCTGACATCTGTACATTTGAAAATCTGGTCAAAATGTTACTTATAAGCAGAGTATCAAGTTGTCTGGTATTGCAGCAGAAGTGAGTTAAACCAATGGCCTTTGCAAGGAAAAAGTCAGCTCACTTTTTATCAGAAGATTCAAACTGGAAAAATCAAGTAATTCATAAAACAAAACCTGGTTGACACTACAGCCACAGGTTTACCAAAAAATCTTATCCTGGAGCATTTACCACATTAAAGTCAGAACATTCTGATGACTCAGAAGCACAGTCAGAAATTGAGTAGTGGTTTAGGTTTACTTTTCAAAAGTACTACAAGGCTCTGTGTTAGATTAAATGCTTAATATATTTCCTAATCATCTGAAAGGAAGGTGAGCAGCAGAGTAAGGCTGCCCACTGATGATGGAAAGTTATGACATGAGAAGTGACAAAGTTCAGTGCCAGAGGGAAATGTTTAGTTGCCTAGGTCCACAAGCCCCAGTTTAAGAATAGGACCTGGTAATAACCCTGCAGCTGTGGTTAATGATGCAGAAGTATCCCTTTCTTCCTATATGCAGCCATATCCATCCAAAAGTGAATTAATTTAACAAGTGGATCAGATGATGAAGTATGCTGGGAAAAATAGTATCAGAATTCAGAGTACAGCTTCAGCTACAAAAGTTGTATAGAATATTCATTAGGTCGTTTTAGGAAAGATATTGCAAATTAAACATGAAAGATGCTGAGAGAAGGGCAATAAGAATGGTCAATGGGATGGAAAAACCTCTCATTTTAAATGACTTTAAAACATTGGGACTGTTTCCCTAAAGAAGTTTTACAACATTGGATACAATAATAGAAATATTTGAAGTAAGGAGTCATAAGTAAAGAAGCCTATGAGAAACTTCTACTTTTCTTTTCTGTGATTATTCAAAATTATGACAATTTATGAAAAAGGAAAGAGAGAATTCAGGTTTCATAAAAGAAGATATTGGAAAGTTGAATCTGGCAATGTGGATTTATAGGGACATAAGTTAAACAAATATTGGAATATTTGATATCAGAGCTATTTTGTTGTTGTTTTTCTTTTTTTTTAACAGCATTGTAAAAAATGCAAGTACTTCAAAGTTTATGGCCATCTCCAAAGAGCAGAGTTACTAAGACAAGAGCCTCCCAGACGCTCATGATCCCTCTGAGATGTTTTCTCCACATTCTCAAGGATCTGGCTGAAGTTTGATGTGCTGATTCTGCATGGCAGCCTCTCTGTTCCTTAATTATCTATAGCCAAACAAACAAAAAAAAGCCTCTTCCAAGACACTAAGTGTCAAATTTAAGGCCAACTACTAAAATAAGTTGACATCAGCTTTACTCGAGGGATATGGTGAGGCATTTTCTAATACACTCAACCAGTTCCTTAACCTTGATAAAGATGCTTTTATAAATGTATAATATATATTTAGTTATGGGCATTTATTTTTTGGCTCTGCCAGGTGAGAATAGGATTGGAAATCAGGAGCCAACATGAAATATTTTTGGCAGGCATCCAGAAATGCATAGCATAATTGATAGGGAGAGCAGGAAATATTGCTCATTTGGGGTTTTTTTGTATGAATGCTGGTCCTATATTTAGCTCTGCTAGGAATTTTGGGACTGGGATGAGTGATCTCATCAAATCACCGGTTTCCTGATTGCTCTTTGGATCACGGTCATAAAGGATCGATGGATGCAAAGGTATAGAGGGAGGTACAGAGTGCTAATGTAACTTGAGGAGCAAGGTTCTTCTGGAATTCAGGCCAGGAACAGTCCAACACAATAAAAATAATATATGCAATGCAGGGGTATTACAGAACAAAGCCTATGCTTGGCAGTACTTTTGAACCTATTTTTCTGTTAACGTATTTAAATATCTGTCAGCCTGAGTTCTCATATACAGTGTCCCGAGGCATTAATCTCCTCCATAAAATGCTATACGTTCCCACAGAAGCCAGCAACATAAAAATAAAAGGGAACCTGTGCTCATATTTCACTATAAAAGTGATCCTAAAGAACTGCTGAGTGCGAGGTTTAAACTGTGTAAGTCTGCCGGCTAACCCCCTCTTTGGAGATAAGAGCTGTACTGCAGATATCCCATGAAAATAAGAGGTGGAAAGAGCATGTGAGCTGAAAACATGACTAGAAGAGTCAATGTATGATTTTTGGAGTGCTTTTGTAGACTTTTGGCTATTGCAAGTTCCCATGTCCCACTGCCATCAATTGAGCCACCACAGTAAAATCTGTCCCTGGCTGGTCACAGAAAGGGCTCTGAGGGTTCTACGAGCAATTTTGAGTGTGCAAAAAATTGCACTAGCTCAGGATGGGATGGCTTTGCCTACAGTGACACTGTAGTAAACCCCTAGTGTGGCAGGAGAGTTCAAGAAGTAGGTGCAAAAAAATAGTTTTACCATTTGAAGCTTTTCCCTAAGGAACTCTATTTTCCCGTCTCTTTGTGACCATCACCCTGCTGTACAGCTTAGCCACTTCCAGGCTCCATCAGAAATCCCTCCTGGCACATGGGGAATTATCTCAGACACTGCAGGGAGCAAAGAGAGGACTAGTGCTGTGCACAGACTTTCTGTCACCTGGGGTCTGCTCCTGTTCAGCATCGAGAGCAATGAAGGTATCCTGACTCGTCTGCCTGGTTCCTGATCCTTTTGAGTGCTGTGACAAAGAGCAGGAAAGTACAAATGATCATAAATTATTCATTTCTGAGGTGGATGAATTTGTCAATACCATATATAAGATGCTATAAGGCACAGCAGATTTGTTGTCCTTTTATCATGCTGCCACACAATCATATTCTGCTAGAGACACTCAGAGATGCAGTAAGATGAATAAAAATGGAATGGGACTATATGACCTGAACAAGGCAAAAAACCACGTTTGAGTCGTAATTTATATTAGATTATAGATCCTATGGTAGTTTTCCATCAAATAAGTCATTCTTAGGCTCTCTGAGAGAATGCTTGTTGATAGTAGCCTGTCTGTTCTTCCCATCTCTTTTATTGATGTAGCAGGAAACAACGAGGAGATTTGCTTGTGACCAATGTATTTACTGCATATGCAGGATGTGCAGGTCATACATAGTGCACACTGTATGGCAAAGTATTTTTCTGTAGAATTTAGCAACGTGAAATTGCTTTTCAAGTTCCTTGCTTCCAACTGCCTCTGGTAGAGATTCATGTGTTATTTTCCTAAGATTATTTCTGGGCACAGATAATGATGCTATAAGCATTTGAAAGCTGTCATTTCTGGTTAAATCTCCATGCTGAAAAGGATTATTGCATATCGGTATCTAGGCAGTTTTTGTCAGTATAATTCAGCTGATCAGGGACTGGATATCCTAATTCTGCAAATTGTCACAGTCCCTGGACAAGTCGATCTGACTTTACAGCAGGGTGTTCATAGCTAGGGATGCTTGGCTTTAGCAAATTTTTACTTCTTTTTTTTCCCCCCTAATTTATTTTTTCCATCACAGGACCCCTGCACAAGCAACCATTACCTCCAAATTTCAGGGAGTAATTTCACAGGTATTTTCACAGCCAGACCCATTGTGACCAAGGAGACAAAGCAATCTCCAAAGATATCATGAGCAGCCATTAGCTTCACAAAAAAAAAAAAGTGAAATATCTCTTGCCTCTCTGCTTCTCTCAAGAGAAATAGCAGCTCATTCCCAGTCTGTAGATTTAAGTAACAAGTCTCTAAGCTGCAGATTTGTTTGACCCACAAAGCTGCCCTGCTGAGTAGTGAAGCATGGTCAAATGCAATAGCAAAACCAGGATGAGTCCATAAGGACTGGTCTCCAAGATTGTTTCAGACATATATTCGGTGTGACCCTTAAGTTTGAAGAATCAACAAATATTCATTGATTAGACTTGCCTCTTTATAACATCAGAATGATCAAAGCTACTGACATTTTTTGCAGCCCACTATTTTTTTCCTTTAAACATACCAAGGCACTCATATTTCTCCACCAAGTAGAAATGGCTACTTTTTTTTATTTTACACAAATGGGTAAAAATTCCCCACAGTTATTGCTAAAATTTCTCATATAAAAATGAAATTATGCTTCCAAGTGCCTGGGGATTGAACACAATTTTCCAGAGTCATTCAGACAATCCCACTTTCCTCTGAAGCCATGCTTTGAAATCAGCCACACAGCACGCTATGTGACGGTATCCTGGATCTAATTATTTTCCCATTTATCAGAAGGTGTGAAACAAACCTACAATCTCTTTCATTGCTCTTACACTTCTAATTATATCTCCAGCTTGTTATCAAAAACACAATTAGGTGAGGTGCAGCAGGTCACGGAGCTCGGTTGGTAATTGCAGCGGGCTGGCGATCCGCCCGTGCTCCGCTCCCGCTCACATCGGAGCTGGTTTGGGAAATCCACCCGAGCCAGGGATGGTTGCTGCTTCCACAGCAGGCTATCCTTCATTTGATTTACTCCACGTAACTTACCACTCCCCTTTGGAACAGAATTGAACAGATTTCAGTAAGAGTTACCTCTGCTGTAGCCTGCACAGTTGATTAGCTAAAAAAAATACCCCCAAATCTCACTTTCTAACAACTGGGGAGCTTTAGCAAGTTTGAAGTTAGCTACTTGGATGACTGGTCTCTCTGGAATAGAGACATGGACATGATGCCTGAATTAAAATTTAGGCACTTTTTAATTAGTTTCAACGCATTAATCACCTGCATGAACTGTGAGTGCATTTTCTGGCCATGTAAGGAATACCAAAAGGGAAGTTAGGGAGCCACCCTTACTGTCTGCACCCACACTCTGTGCCAGTACTCCTGCTCAATCCACTCAGATTACTGGATGAATCGTGGGTTTCAGACCTAGATTCCTTTCCAGTACACTTTGCAGCTGGAGTTTACCAAGTCATGTCAGAAAGCACTTGGCCTTTCCTTGAATTTTCGCTTTGAACTGAACCAAAAGGTGCATTCAACCACACATATTTTGGCTAATTCCAGACTTTCCAGTTGAGGACTCATATTTCATTAGTAAATTCAAAGCAATATGTACCTTTGATCAGTTCATTAGAGTAGAACAGAGAACCTCAAATGCAAACTAATTCAAGCAAGTTTTAACCAACCTAATAGACATTTTCTTTTTTAATACTGAAACTAAGTTTACTGATGGACGGGCCAAGGCAGGGCTACCTAAATTCAGACTGTTACATGGAAAATCCTGTCTTTATCAGAGGTGAGACCTGGCCTAACATGATGTCTGAACATCTTTAAACTATGGTGCAAGTCTGGATTCAGGTCTGGAGGTAAACATTACAGGTAGAGAGCGACGATGCAATTACCATACACCATCTTAGGAGGGAGAGGCGTTTCTCAGGCCACCTTGTCCCTCTAAAGAAGGTTAATTAGGTTCATATTCATCACATTAGATGTTTATCCAACCTCTTCTTCAAGACATTGAGTGACAAGAACTACATCCCTCCCCAGAAGACCTACTTCAGTGCTTCCAAAACTTTACTATTGGTAAGCTTTTCTTGCTCTCTGTTGTGACTCATTCTTTTTCTAGCTTCATCCCATTATTTCTTGTCATAGTGAATCAACCTAAAATCCTGGGATTTCTGAATTGAGACCACGATTTCAGAAATCATTAAAAACTGAAAATTGTAACACTGTTGTGACTTCTGTTTAAACATACCTGTTAAGCCTTTATAATTATCTATTGATAACTGTGAGTCCAACACATTTTTCTAGGGACTAGCTCAACCACGACTGAATTGTCCTCTGACCTTGTCTCTGAGAATTTTGCATTCTTAAATTATTGTGTGTAAACATAAGTACTGCAATTACATAAGCAAATGGAAATCTCTCAGTACTGTAGTCATTATTACTATTATCATCATTAGTACTATCATCATCATCATCATCATCATCATCATCATCATTATTGTTATTATTTTATTAATAACTTTTTTGCTTCTGCATAAAGCTACAATTCTAATATTGATCAATGAGCATCCAAAGGATGGTTTGCTATATTTATTCAAAATTGCAATTTTCTCCATAAAACGTTGCTTCTGATCCCCAATTGGATTGATCGAATTTCCTCCAGACTTCTTGCAAGCAGAAGTTCAAGTTATGCTAAGCTTTTTAATTATTCAAATCATCTGAGTATACTCAGGAAAAATGAGATTCAGAGTGGACTTCTAATGGATAATGCTGCCAGTGTGAAGACATTGTTTCTAAATTGCATTTCTCATCACAATATTTTTGCATAACCTCAGCTGAAAATAACCTTGCTTACCCAAACGTGAACAGACAAATGAGCCACAAGAAAACAGATTTTTGTACAGAATACCATTATCTAGGCCAAGTTGCAAATCCAGCTGAGATGTGTCAGGCTCTTCCGAGCGTAGCAGGAACCTGCTGAAGATCACCGTACATTCCATAAAGATGTCACGCTGCTAGGAAATTGCTTTGAAATATGTACTGAAAGGCAGAGAAATTGAAAAAAAAAAGGAAGGAAAAAGAGAACTTGTGAAAAGGAAGTGCAGAGGAATAGCTGAGATTCCATCAGTCCCCCGAGAGGTGACCCATCAGATGGCACTGAGGTCCCGACTGACGTCTCGCTTTTCCGAGCTCACAGCAAACAGAAATCCACGCAGGGAAGTGCCTCCAAAGGATTTTCTTCCCGTCCAAAGATAATTGCCTATGCTCAGTGAAATGCATGTCTCCTGGACATTTCTCTTTACACAGGGAGTTCAAACAGCTTTAGACAGGTCCTAAATGACTGGCTTGGCCAAGGGACTTGCCTTTCAAGTGGATGAAGATACAGGAAAACAAATATCATTCTCAATGACAGACTATAAGAATGAAATATCTGTGAGATAGGATCTCTATCTGTCTATCTATCCAAAAATATGAATCCCTCTAAGGGGAGGCTCTTTTATTTTTATTTTTTAATGTAAAAGGCATATTGGAAGCAGAGACCAGACTCCAGCCTTTTTCTCCTCCAGATGTATGTGTGCCTTCAGCCTTTGTTCCCCGCATCTTCTGCCCCACTATTTTCTTCTGCCTCCAACCTGAAGAATAAAGAATGCTCCTCACCTCACACTCTAAGCTGTATCTCGGTGACAATAGCAGACATATATAAAACACAAAATAATATATTTAATGCAGGATGTCCAGTGAAATGAAAATAGATTTGCTTCAGAAAGCAGAAGCAATGAGCTCCTTTAGAGAAACATTTTTCCTGTATTATAAATGCAGCAAAGCATCCTCAGAGGACCTTGAGATGAAATAAATGGTCCTAGGTGTCCTCAAAACTGGTGAGAACACTGAGAAACTTGAAAGATTTCACACTGTAGAGCTGACAAAGGAACAAAACTGTCCCCTTGTGCTCTCTTGAATCTGCCCACAAATACACCTCTCCATGTTTAAGGCAATGGAAGATCGATGATGGGATTATTTGTAATATAATACTGGGTTCAATAACTCACATCACCTTTTCTAGCTGCAGGCTGTTTTATTCTGTGGTCCTCCGAAGCTGGAGAGGAAACTGGGCTATGGAAATAAATTAACCTAAAAAAGAATACGCATTCCACTAGCAAGAAAATTATAACATGACACTGCCAATTTTCCTCATTAAAGTATCCCTTAAGATTTTTTTGAAGACATATCATGAGTTAATTTTTAAGGCCTGTATTTTTTTTCTGTGGGAAGTTTATCTCAAAACAAAACACTAATAAATGTGGTGGGAAGTTCCTGAACTTCCAGAGCTGCAGCAGGAAATATTTGACCTTAAGGGCCCCCTAACTGTGATGTTTTCATCAGGGAGAAATATCACTAAGCAGTGTCTACAGTAAAACTGTCTTACAACAGCAGTGTGGAATTTTAAACAAAATATGTCAGGAGTAATTAAAATCAGAAGAATGATCAAGTGTCTGTTAACGTTGCTACATAAACAACCACTACCAAAACAAGAAGCAAAAACCCCCAAAGATTACAGAAAAAAAAAAGCATCTTGTTTAAGAAAATGTACAAGTTTAGAGGTTTTGTGTGAGTACATCCATCATTTATTCCACTTAAATTTAAGCTGTTCATATTTGCCTTTTTTTTGTGTCTTTCATGAAGTTTAATTACAGTGCAGTAAATAGACAGAGATTGAGAGCATTTCTGTTGTGCAATAAAATCCAGTTACTGACAGTTTTAAGAGTGATACTTAGACCTGTGGCAAGTTTGAAAGGGAATTTCCTTGCACTTTTTGCCAAAAGCAAAGAATGCCTCGACTCAAGCCACGGCAGCACAAAGAGGCTTTTCTAAAGACTGGTGATAAATAAACAAACAACAATAAACAAAGTAATCTCTTCCATTTTGAACTGCTTTACACCTTTCAAGGTTGCAGCACACCTTTGCTATCTATGGCTCAAGCCATAAAACAGTCAGAAAAGTCCAGAATAATTTTGAAGAGGCAAAAAAATAATGCATGGGATTGTCTTGGAGAAACTGTTTGTGGGGCACAAAAAGGGCTGAAAAGACCAAACCCATGTTGTAGGTGCAGTTTGTGTTTTGCTCTCCTTTCTGTGGCTTCCACACATTTGGGGCTGAAGAGCAACTCAGTGGAAATACATTTTTTTTCCTTGGGATTGCCTCCTGGATGGGCCAGAGCAGACACACTGCATGGCGCAAAAATTACAGTACTTGGAAAAACAGTCCAAAACTTTACACATCCCTTCATCAATTCCATATAATTAAAAGACCACCTTCCTAGCCCCGAGGTCACTAATAGGCATTAATTGCCCAAACAATCTCACCTGGCACCCCCACCTGCCCCTCATCCCTGGGGGTATTTCAGCCCAGCCGTGGCCTTAGCTCTGGTTTGAGCAATGACTGCTCCCAAGGCTCTTCCTAAATTATTGCTTGGTACTCCTGTAGCATCATGCTGAGTATCTTCTCTCTAGAAGCTCCTATTTTTTCCCTCTGGATGTGAGAGTGGTGCATCACTTCTGTTTAGCTCTGTCAGGAAAGAAGGAACTTGTTGCTGTCCCTCAGGTGGGTAAGTCCCAGCAGCTGAGATTGGCAGGGGAACTGGTGGTACTTCTTGTTTGGATTCAAGACCTGGTATTCCATAAATCCAGGCAAACTCTAGGTCCTGATGAAATCCCAGTGTGATACTGAGAGGGCTTTCAGATTTAGAGGGGCAACACATCTAAAGCACCCAGATTTCTTTAATTTCTTCTGTTTGCATGAGATCATCTTGCAGGGCTTCACAGGTTAAGGATTCCTTAGGTTAAGGAATTAGGATTCCAGGTAGGATGGTTGAAGATATGATAAAATTAAATGTTATGTAGATGGCAGAGGAGTCCTACATGCTGACTGTGTAAGTTACTGTCCCTGAATGGTTTTAATGTGGCTTTGCTTATACTATGCACAATTTCAGCTCAAAGAGCACCATTACAGCTTATTTTGTGAAGGTTTTGTCAGCATCTTATGCCTGACTTCCTAAATTAGGGCAGCTGCTTTAAAAAGATCTTTAAGCAAGCTCCTATCAGAACAAAGTTTTCTTGGTGTTCAAGACGATAAATCCTACAGTCCAATTTTTCCACTTCGAACCTTACAGAACTTCCAAGGAAATAGCCATTTCCCACTTGCTTCTTTGGAAAAAATTCCTTTTTTTACTGGCAGGAGGAAGAGCTTTCTGGAATCCATACATTGCTTGAACTCTGAAGCTCCTCATAGTGACTCTTTGGAATGTGGAGTGTGCTGAAGGCAAATTCAAACCACATAAAGACTAATGTTGACTAGTACACGATCAAATTATTGTTGATATCATTACTTTTCTCACTCCAAAGCATCAAAGGAAACGTTATGGCTTTGTTGATTATTTTTAAAGGCAAGACTGACTAATGAGAAAAATAATCACAACACAGGAAATTTTGTTTATTTGTGTTCTACAGGACAAAAGTTTCTTTAGATGTTTTTGTTGGGTTTATTTTTTTCCCAAGGTCAAATTAAAGGCTTTACTTTGTATGAAAGAGAGAAATAGCAACCCGAATTGTGCAGTCTCCAGTGCTTGAATTAAATCAAGATTCCACCGGAGATCTTCCCATCTTCTGTCTGGAAAATATGTAGCTTTAAGATCTTTTTCATTCTGTGCATGTTTTGTTTTCCTTTGACTTGCATTTGCTAATGGAGAACATCTTATTGCCATAAATTGCTCTATGAAGTAATGATCTACGGATGTCATGAACTGGTGAATCAAACCAAGGATTATTTAAAACCTTATGTAGGTATAATGCTTTGCTAGGTCTCCTAGAAAAGAAGCAGGATTCAGAGGGGAGTGTTATCATTTGCTCATCTGAATAAACCATAGGATATGATAAAAGAATTTGAGAGAGAAAATGTCTAGATTGTGGGTGCAGATGGCTGATTAGTACAAAGACAAAAGCATGCAGAAAGTGTATGGCAAATACTGTTTTCTTTCAAGATGTTCCTAACACAAAACACTATCAATGGGACATCATCAGGAACAGTTTTTGAAAAGGAGCCACGGAGATTTAGAAATTAAAATATTTTGTGGTTTTGAAAGCGCAAGTATCAAACCTGGAACTCATAAACTTTTGGGAAGTAGTTTCTGTAAATAGAGGCTGAGCTCTTTCATGCAGAGGAGCTGATTCAGTGTTGTACAGGAGTAAGAGAGGGTGTGTATGTGATCAGAAAAGAGCTTTAGAGGCCTGGTTGCTGTGCTGCACACTCACTGCTGCAGCAGTCCTGCTGCTCAATGCTCTGTACGTCTTGAGGTTTTACACTTGAGAGGAAGCACCCATTTAACCCTCTTGGCGATGTTTGTCCTGTCTGAAGTAGGGAAACGAAAAGCAGTTGTCAGACATCATGGATCTGTTGGAGTGTGTCCAGAGGAGGCCATGAAGGTGACGGGCCTGGAGCACCTCCTATATGGGGACAGGCTGGGAGAGATGGGCTTGTTCAGGCTGGAGAGGAGAAGGCTTTGACCTTAGGGCCCTTTCCAGTACCTAAAGGGGCTACAAGAGAGCAGGAGAGGGACTTCTTACCAGGGCAAGCAGGAATGGCTTTAAGGTGAAGAAGGTAGAGTTAGTTTAGAGATTAGGGAGAAATTGTTCCCTGTGAGGGTGGTGAGGCACTGGCACAGGTTGCCCAGAGAAGCTGTGGCTGCCCCATCCCTGGAAGTGTTCAAGGCCAGGCTGGATGGGGCTCTGAGCGACCTCGGATAGTTGAAGGTGTCCCTGCCTCTGGCAGGGGGGTTGGAATGAGATGGGCTTTAGGATCCCTTCCAATCAAATTCTGTGACTCTATAATCATGCCAGATGGACTAAAAGGCCCATAGGGGGATGCTCAGTACTTAAGACAGGTCTTTGAAAGCTGCTCTGTTGTTTGCTGTAAATGGTGAAGTAGGGTGACAATCCAGGTTGTCACTGACCTGGATTTTCTAATAAGTGGAATGTCAAAACTGTGCATTCCTGCCATAATGCTTCAGTCACAGCTTGGCTTGTTCCCCATTCTTCAGGAGGTGAACCAGTGGACACCAAATTTATTTGCTTTCTAGTACACCCATGCCTGTGGTAAATGATTGTGTTTCAATAGATGGTAAAACTAAATGAGAAAATATGTAATTAGTATCTCCCTCTGCATCTGTCAGGGAAAAGTATTTTGGTTGTGTGACTCTAGGAAGAAAAAGCTGCCAAAAGAGCTTGGACTGGAAAGCGCTGAGGTTTGAAACAGGCTTTAATTCTTCTGTAAATGAATTTCCCACTCTTTGGAGTACCTTCCAAGAGGACTGCAGCTTGAGATCAATGCCTTCAGCTGGCTGCAGTTCTGATGAAATCCTGCGGGGAGTGGGAGGAATAGCCCATATTACCTCATTCCTCACATGTTTTGGATAGAATGACTGCACTTTGCCACCAGCCCTTCCCCTGGAAGATCTTCCTTCCTGCCTGGTATGCCAGCATATGGAAAGCTGCTTCCAGTTTGAATCTGAGGTAGGCAAACCAAAGGAATCTGGAAGTGCACAGAGCACACAGGCTGGTGACTCCCTTGATGTCAGTGCAGATACGGAGCCAGCTGTGCCTCCCACCAGCACCCAGGCACCCAAAAGCTGCCTCTGCAGCAGGCCTGGGAAGGCACCCAAAAAACGCTGCAGGGGCACAGGGGAGACCAGGGGCTGGAGGACACTGGGAGAGTGAGGAATGAGCACTGAGATGCTTATCTCCACCATCTGAACCTGGAGGAGCTACCAAACCAGCCTGTCTTCAGCTGATGGCATCGCTTCCTGCCTGGAATACTCCAGCTAGGAAAGAGCTGGCTTGATGCTATCAGGGCAGGGCTGACTCTCCTTTGAGCACGAGGAGCTGCAGCAGCCCAAGGGCTCCTTGTCCTTCCCAGGATCTGGCAGAGCACACCAGGGGTTTAAAGAAGAGCTTTGCCTCCTGCTTGCGAGCTCCCCTCCAAGGAGCACCTCACACCTCCTGCTGTCCTCTGACACATAATTGTGGTAACTTCTGCTAATTTTCTGATTTCACAGCATGGATTCAGGCAGCCAAAGAATCAGAAGCAATGTCATGTGACATATTATCTGTCTTCTTTAACCTTCCAGATAAGACTTTTCAAAAAATTAATGTGACAATTTTTCATGTGGGTTTTTGGGATCTTTTTTTTTTTTGAGGCGCATGAGCAATTTTTTTTTGAATAAAAAGGTAATAATTTTAGCAAGGAATATTCCTTGTCTCCTGAAGACAGTAACTTTTCTAAAGAGCAAATATTCACTTTAAAAGAACCTAATCATTGTTATTTCAGCCAGGCAGTTCTGAAAATGGAAGAGCACAAAGTATTTAATGGGACTCACAGAAACACCAGAGCAAGCAGGTAATTAAAAAGTAAAGGAAATTTTACTAGTTATACTTTAGATTCACCCATACCTTTTAAATTCTATTTAATGTTTAGAAAATATTAGATAATATGAAACCCCAAATTCTTTTGAAATAAGTCAGTAATATACCTGCATCTGGTTTATATCATGTACAGGATACAACTTCCACAAGTTAAGCCTTCTAACCCTTCTAGGGATTATTTGCAAATGGATTGAGAATGTGATTTGTCAGGCAGTTTCTCAATAGGATGAAAAAATGCAAGCCATTTAGATATTTCTGGATTTTTTTTTTTTTTTGCTTCCATTTTCGTTGCCTTTTTTTTTTTTTGTTTCCTTGTACTGTTGTTTAAAAAGAAACATTCAAGAATCTTCATTGCTTTTGATGTGCTCCTGCAGATTACCACAATACAGCTTGAAATATTTTGTGGCTCTTAATTTATTATTGAGAGCAAAATTTCATCTTGTAAAATTAAGAACTACTTTAAAATTCTGGGTTTAGAAATATGAATATTATTTTGTCTGACATATTGACTGACCAAAAGTGAGAAGTATATTGTAATAGACGTTTAATTTGGTCCTTTCACATGAGTCACTCAGACTGGTACAGCTGAAGATTTGTTCTATTAATTATTAATATATATGTCAGGGAAAAAGCAAAACTGATTAACTTGCATTTTGTTGTGACTCTTCAACTTCTCATATTTAATATCCTTTTTCTTCAATTGCTCTAAGTTTGAGGTGGGGTAAAGCCTAACAGCTCATTCTTACAACTGAGTATAAAATACTTACTCCGCTTTAATGGAACCACCTGTTGAATGTCATACAGTTTATTGCCAGAAAGATTATTAAAAATCAAACTTTAAGTGCCTTAGTCATGTTCAAGACTTGCTCTGTAGATAGAGAAGACAATCCATTCTCTGGGGGTTTTTTTGAATCCCAAAACACTTTCCCTGAATTACTTTTCCAGTGGGCCTTCTAGTATGCCCCAGGAAGTTATAAAAGCCCTCAAACACTGAAAATACCCAATTCTTAAAGCATATATCAGTGTGCAATATTAATTAATTTCTTATGTGTTCATAGGTATTCTCAGAGATACTTTTGAAAAGTGAAACTTTATCTTGTTGCAGAGACAGACAGGACAAATGGAAAGAAGGAAGGGAATTTTCCATTATTCCCTGGGGATTCCTTTCATCCTGGAAAAAGGATTTGTACCATATAATAGCCTTAAATCACCTGTCTCTCCAAGTTAACTCATAAAACCCAGGCTGTTAGAAATGAAGGTTGTAGACATTAAAATAAATGGAAAGAAAAGGCTTTTAAAATTATTCAGTTTAACGTAACAAAATTGCTGTAAAATACTCCTTTGTCCCATGTTACCTGAGGGTACAGGCAGAAAAGTGTAACTGTTTCTATGAATTCCTACTCATTTAGGGCTTTTCCTTAGGAAGAAAGGAGCTTTTCCTTGGCAGAAATTAGTCTTTACCCATCCTTTACCCCTTAAAAGCTGCTGGGTACAACCACACCGGTAAAGCCTGACTTAGGGCAGCTGACATATTTAAAATGATTTAGCAAGCTCATTTCACCATTGCATTTCACATAATGTCATTAGATGACACACTTATTAGAATTAAAGTTTGGCAACTATTTGAAAAAAAAAAAAATCTGGCATGTCTAATGATGGTTTTAGAAATCTGATAGTTGTAAGAGAGGCTTAATTCACATGCTGCACCACAGCAAGGGGATTCAGTTCTTCTGGGGGAGAAAAAAGTAATCAAAAGAATTCAGTATAGTCTTCAAATCCTGGAAAGGTCAAGATCCAAGGATATTTACCTTAAGAACCCCTGATAAGGCAGTAAGTCACATGAACACGTTATTTCAGAGTAAATGGGTTATCTTGCATTTTAATTTTCAAATGGACAACACGAAGGAATTCTTGAAGTAATGTTCTTTTAAATGTTTCTCTTGGTCTTCTATGGATGGTTGTTTGATATTACAGAATTCTGTGTGGCTTTAGTTTTAGCTTCAGTTAGTTTATTCACAGTGAAACTGGGGAGAATGCTTTGCTTTTTATTTACATTGGGACTGGAGACTATGTTTGCCACTTGTCTTGAAAAGAACTATGTTTATTAAAGTATTTAAACTCCACATTTGCTAAAGCCAAGCATGCCTGTGCTGCTTCAGAGCAACCCAGTGCATCCCAGCCACAGCTCTGACCAGAGGTAATGGCTTTGCATTCCAGCTCTGTTCCCTACAGTGAAAACAGGTTTGAAAGAGAATACTTCATCCAAGAGAATGGAAAATATTTGTGGAAGACAGCAGGTGCAGGAATATCTGTGCCATCAGATGAGTAGAAATGCAGACCTGGAAGATCTGTCGTTGTAACTGAGATGTGATGTTATCTGCGGCTGTCTCCAGTCGTGGGGGATTCCTCAGCGTGGGCTCCTCTCACTGCTGGTGCAGACCAAAGCCACTGGGACAAATTAAATGTACGAGGTTTTGACGACTGCAAGAGGGAAACTCATTCTGAGGTTTCATTTTTCTCCCCTGACTTCCACCCTGACCACGCATTTTGCTTCAAAGTTGCAGGCATGTTGTGAGCGATTTGTTTCCAGATGTCTGATTCAAGGTCTTTTCCCTCAGTAAAAAGACTTTAGCATGTCCTAGAAGCAGTTGACTGGTTTCCCAAATATTTTTTTCACAGTTAAATGGGTTGTAGAATGCTCTGTTGGAAAATGTGGAGTCTTCCAAACTTAGATCTATGTCCAGTCAAATAATTCCTTCTTTCCAACAAGTAAATATGCACATCAATGCTGAGCAGCCAACCAGACACGAGTCAACAAAGAAATTGTGAGCAACTATTGCCATACCACTATCCCATGCCAGATACTACATAGAAAACCTTAAATGTAGAAGGTGCCTTCTTACCTGCAGATAAATAAATGCTGATTTCTCTGGTTTTTTGGACACAGTTACTCGCATGAGGTGGGACTCATATCAGTGAGAAACAAAGGGTTCATTTTACTACAAACAGATTAACTTTTTAAGAATGTGTCTAAGCACTTTACATGCTTCGAGTACTTCATGTTCATGAATGACCATACATTTGTGCAGAGCTGGCAAGATTTTAAATGTACACATTTTTATAATCTTTCCTGACTGTAATATGGGTGTGGATAAACAACAGTTTTATCCCTCTGATCCCCTCTGAGTAGTTCAGAAAGCACCAAGAAACGTTCATCCTAGAGGTACAGACACACCTGTCTTCTCTGAGAAAACTGATGCTGAAGGTGTTCACAGGTGGAGCTGTTCTTTCACAACACCTAGAAGGAGGTACGAAGATTGTGTTCCAGTCACAGAGGATTTGAAATCTTCCACGTGTTTTTGGCCTAGTTCTGTTGGATTCACTGAAGGTCAGTGTCATTCTCATTTCTACAGCCTCTCACAAATCCTAAATCTAAGAGCTGGATGGTTATTTCACAGGACCCGTCCAGTCTCCTGCTGTCATCGCCAGAACTGTTTTCTCTTGTCTCAGTCTCACCTGCTCCCCCACCCAAAGCCTGTTCCTGTCATGGTTGGTGTCCTCAAGTTACAGGCTGCTGGCTACTTCTGATTGTGGTGTCATCACATTATGCTAGGACAAGGTTCATGGCAAGTACTGACCAGAAATATAACTCCAAGAAACAGGGAGATGCACAGCCTTGACTGGCAAGTGACAAGCCTTCCCGGTGTTCCCTTTCCCACCATTTAAATGACAGGTATTTACAGATGTTATGGCCAAGAACCTGTTGTTTGGGGGTTTAAAAATAAATGCTTTTTGTCAGCTCTCCTGCAAAGCCCCAGTGCTGGTTTATCACCAGGATCTCTGTTCAGATATGGTTTTTGCATAAGGACAGGGAGCAGACTTTCTCATCCTCTGGCAGATTGGTGTTTCAGACCACTTCCCACTAAGGCACTGGACTAAGATCCTTGGCTGAAGTCCAGGAAGGATGCTCCTGCTCGTGTTTATGCATGCAGGCACGTTTAAACTGCATCTAGAGTTGGACCAATGTTTTAATTGTGGTTAAGCACGCAAGATGACCAAGAGAATCAGTCTTATTATGGGAAGCAAACCTCTGAATTGCCCAAAGTGATGTCTTGAATTTTACCTGAATCAGTCTGTCTTCTTTCCAATACCTCACTCCAAACCTGGGGCAAAAATAAACCCTAAGCCTTACACATCAAGATTTCTTTTACACTTTTCTTGGATGCCATGAAGTAATTTTAATTTTTTTTTTATTGCCTTTGGGTTCAGCATAAGGAGAAGTAGTCCCACTCGGCATCTGTCAAAGCATTTTCCTCTGTGAAATCTGCAGGGCTGTTACCCAAAATTCTCTTCACACATTTGCAGGGCTCTGTACTTGTCCTTGCCTCCAAGAAATAATGATTGATTTAGAGGGCCAGCTCTGTGTTTAATTAAAGCCTACACTGCCCTCCTTTTTGCTATACCATCTTCCATGTCCCAGAACTCTTTACAGAGTGTGTAGCTGGGGTTGTAATTAAATTCTTCCATTCTGGGACCTTGTTTTTCACTACTAACCACTGGTTTTTCACCTTTAGAGCAAAGTTTTGCTATTTCACTCATGTCCTATAGTAGAGACTTCACTTTTCCTTATCAAGGCTTCCTAACTTCTCTCCCCTGTCAATTTTCTAACTCTGCAGACCCTCAGTACATCAATAGCCTTGGTACACTGCTCTTGCCTGGACAGACATGTAACATGTGTGTAAAACTTGTGGTTTTACAGCCATAAACCTCATCTTTCCAGATATTCCTGTGTTTGAGGTCTCTGTAACTCCTCAAAATGCTTCCCTAGATCCTCAATAGCAGTCACAGCATTTCTAGTGTCGTGTTTCTTGCAGAGGTCCTTGTTCTTGACTCTGCACTGCTGTATCCCGCCTTGCTGCAGGGCATAGCCATAGCATTTCAATCCATTTATCAGCATCTATTTAACCAAGGTGTGTTGGTGTTCACTGAGTGCTGCTTCAGAAACGTTTCTCAATTTCACAATGCCGATGTGGGTATGTGAAGGGGCACTCATTCTTATATAAAGATTTGCTGGTTAGTAATCTTTTTTTCTTTACAAAGCAGTTTATAAAGTTTGCCTATTTGTGTTATAAATAGACCATGACCAAACAAATTTGATATCAAGTGAAGCTTTAAAGGGCTCTACAATTCAATGAAGACTCATAGTGGTTTTTCCATATGAATATATTTATTATGTATAAATCTGAATGGTTGTACGCACTGAATCCCAAAAGGAAAGCAATTCAGCTTTAAGGATCAAATTTTTAATAGGTGTCTAAGTAATGAATTATATTCTTCCTTAATAATAACGTGGGTTCTCACAGGCAGACAGACTTCTGTGGGGTAGATAAGCACGTGCTAAATGTCTGTGTTTACATGCTTTCTTCTGGCACAAATGTGCATCTAAAAAACATCAGTGGAAGTTTGAAACTTAGGTGAAGGTTACCTCAGGCTAATGCTGCCATTCTTCAAAGCCACCTCCACAAAGAGGTCTAAAAAAGCCAATTTTAATATTAAACCCTTATTAAAAAATAGCATTTATGGCATTTATATATTATCAGACTCCCTCACTGAGCCAAATATGTGTAGCTTAATCCATTTTTCATCCACTTTTATCTTTGTCCTCTGTAATCTGGCTCATTTCTTCAGTGTGGGGAAAAATACAGGGAGTTGGACCATCCCCTCTGCTTCACCTTCTCCTCTAAATATAGAATCTGTTTAATGCAGCAGAAAGAGCAAAGCCAATAATGGGTGTAAATATTGACACATTTGAAATGCATCAGAAATCCTTCCTCTCAAAGCATCCCATAATTTTGAAAAACTAACTCTAAAAAATTATAAAATGTGGAGGACAATTTGGATTTTTCTCCCTTGACTTGCTAAATGGGACCTTTCCTAATTGCAAAGAGCACAGTTCAAATAATGTGAAAAAACAATTTGATTAAAACAAAGAATTGGTTTCATTTCACTGATTTAAATGAAATATTTGAAGTACCAAAAGCTTAAATAGGAGAATGCAGATTTAAATTAGCATAGATGCTATTAGCAATAGAATATAAATTTGCAACTCACTGACAAAAGGATCATGCTTAATTATTAACTCAGCAGGATTTAGTCCAAAGTTGAACAACATTATTTGATGTGTGTGCTAGTCCAAAGTTGAACAACATTATTTGATGTGTGTGCTCAACACACTGACAACTTCAAGGTGTGATTTGAATAAACTGAATTGTCATAACATTTTTTTAAAGGAAATTCTGTTAATAATTTTTTTTTTTTTTAAGGCTGACAGAAGACTCTTCAGTGACTCTTTCAGATTTTCTATATTAATGATGACTGTTTCTCAAAAATAATAACTAAATGATTATTTTTTCTTCCTGGATAAAGTAATCGGAAAATACCTGGCAACTGGGAAGAAGGATATGACTGAGATTCCACCTTCCCTGGGATTTTGCTTCTGTAGTGGCAGTAATTAATAATTATGAAGTCATTAGGATTAAATGGAAATGTCACAGTGATGTTATTATTAATGAAGTAGGTTTTCCTAGAGGTGACAGTGTGCCTTGCTTACAAACCAGCGTGATGACAACCATTACATATTTTTGTGGCAACTGGTGTGGTCCAAATTTTCTATGCTCCCAGGAACAGCAGCAACATGTGTTGGAGTCATCTGGCTCTATAATCAGAACATGAATATAATTATACACACACACGCACTGCTCTGACTCCGTACCCACGAGGGCTGCTGCCGCTGCGCTCTCCTGGCGGTGTCTGGGACCAGCTCCCACTGCACGCCGCTTCCCAGACAAGGAATGAGTTCATACCGGGGTCTTGTCCCGTTCTGGAGCTGGAAACACTTCCAGTTCGGCCATAAGCTAAGGAAAAGTCTGGGTTTCTAAAACACTTGTGTTGCATTTTCCTAACTCTGCTCGTGCTCGTTATCCCTGCTCCCTCCCAAAAACAGGCACTGGATTCAGAGTATTTAGGAATCTGATTTCCTGAGTTGACTGTAATTCTAATAGTTTAATAATGTTCCTCAGAAAGCCAAGTTACCCAAATAATTATTACACATTTATAGTGAGATAACATTGAAGCTGTCAGTCAGCAGCCAGTGATGCTGTATTTATTAAAAATGAACACTGTTTTTGCACTCCTCTGCTTGGCTTAAAGTGGTGGCCAGTTTTGTTTTGTTTTGTTTTAACTGCACAGCTTCTACTAATCTACTTCTCATTAACAGCACCAAGGCAAATCCTCTCTTTCTGCTTTGGCTGGCAGTTTCAGAACTGTCTGAACATATAGTGCAAACAAATTTTGCCTTATTAATACCAACCGCCTACCTCCTGCGCATCTGATTAATCCGCCTAATCTATGGCGTTCAAAAAATACCTATTGCCGTGGTGTAATTAAATTTCCAGATTAAATATAATTTGACTTCACTGGGAGGGAATTACTTTTCGTGGCGTGGGTGGATCTTGAGGAACATTTAGAAGAATCATGCAAGCTCCTTAACGAGTTACTCGGGGATTTAGTGGTGGTAACCCTCTGCTGGGAATGCAAAACACTAAAGAACGTGACCAGCCCAGGTGAAGGGTTTGAACAAGGAGAAAATGCGAGTATGAAATTACTGAAAAATATATTTCTGATAGATGGGAGGATGGAGCCTTGCTTAGGCAACTGCTGCAGTCCCCACCATCCTTGTGTACTGCTCACATCTGACTTGGGTTTATGTCAATAGGATTATAAAGCTGTTGATACACATGAATGCTATTACCTCCAGTAATAAGATGCTGAATTAGTAGTAAAATACTTAATCCTCTTCCACTGAATTTAATGCTGTGAATAAAGTGCAAGAGAAAACACACACAAGTCTAAAATTCCTTGGAAACAGACATTTAGCTATTGACTTTCCTTAAAGGCATCTCCTTGACTTTCAGGGATTTCTGAGATCTGGAACACTTGTCAAAGGACAGAAATTATAGTTTTCCAACTATGGCAATGGCATTAATGAGTGTCTTAGTACGGGTAGTTAATGTAGTGGCTCCATATAGGGCCATAATCTATCATTTTAAATTAGAAAATCATTGAGTTTATTTTCTGTTTTTCTGACAAAATCTGACAGAACTTCTGATAAATGTGGCTTGAATCAGTTTGTTTTGATTTACTGTAAGAGTAATAGTGATTAGTGGTGAAAGGGAAAGAAAATAAATAGCTGCTAAAAACTGTAGAAAAAGACAGCAGATATGATAGTGGAGTCCCAGGCACCAAATGGTTTCTTACCCCTTGAGAAAGACAGATTAATCTGAAAACAGTTGCAAAAGTATTTTAAAATGAGGCTCTCGGCAATGAGATTGAAAAGCTGTTGATGTCATGGATACACACTGATTTCTAGTGCATGTCTATCTGCTGTACAGGCAGCTTCCTCAGTTATTTTCAGACTACTTCCAATCCTCTCCTTTATAGTAAGATTGTCTTTGCCATGGTGACTAATGACTTTTTCCTACGTTTGTCAAGGTTGATTTTTGTGCTGCCCTTCTGTCTCACTTCACTGAGTCTCTAGTGAGACACTAAAGGTTCCTTCTCTTCTCACACTGAGAATTACTCCCCAGGCCTTAGATAATATGTGAGACACAGCTTCAAGCATTTCCACCACTGACTGTGTCACCTGAAGGGAAACTTAACCTGCACCAGCAAATACAAAATCCTTTTAGTCCCTGCACTTCTCCAGCAATTCACACCTGACTCCCACCCAGATAATTTAATCTGTGGAGGCTTCAGAACTCCATTTATCATCTCTCCCTCCTCTCATTTACAAGACAGCTAAAGTTATCTCCACCTCCTTCTGCCTGGGTCCCATTACCCCCTTAATCCATTTAAATCCTTCCATTATTTTTTTTTCCTCTGCTAAATCCTCAGCTTCAAGGTCCTGTGTGCCACCTCTTAATGTTTCCAAGTATATTCAGCACTAAAGTGCTGGAGTGGTTTTTGCCAAGACTGAGTAGAGCCTTGCTGACAGTTTATCTTTGGCTTTTTGTCTGCTGCTCATGACTGTGCAGCAAAATGGACTTTGGGCTTTTTTTCCAGTCTCCTTGCAGGTTCAGGAGCTCACCTACAAGGAAGTGAATAATGATTGGACTCAATTATCTTAAAGGCCTTTTCCTACCTAAATGAATAAAACAGTCAATGGATCTGACTGATCAATTTGTTTAGTTGAATACACCTTTTCAACAATAGACTAGTTTTTTGTTTGTTTTTTTTCCAGAGGAACTGTATCATCAAATTCATGCTTTTTGCTCTTTTAACCTCAACTCCATTAGTATTTTTTAGACCTTTTTTATGAGACTTGTTTCCAAATAAGCTAAAATAAGAAGATGACTCTTGCTGTACATCTAAATATCCTTTAACCCTTTTGGGCAGTGTATTCCGTAGCCATAAAACAACCCCATAAACTCTCTGTTGCCTAAGCCAGGCCTTTTCCTCTTCTCCCAGGTTCCATTTCAATTGTCTGTGTCATAAGAGCATTAACAGGATTTTATGAAGATCACACACACATGGAAACAGCAAGTACCCAAACCCTTTGATCTCGTGTCCTAGATTTTGACTTCAGTTTGGATTTCTACAGCATGCTAATGCCACGCAGAAAAGGCAGAGAAGGGTGTTGGGTAATGCAAGTTGAATGGTAGGAGACCAGCTAATAGTGAAAAAGGAAGATACTCAGGAATGCATCATCACACTCAGTGCTGCTGAAGAGCTCTTTCAAAGCAATCATCGTGTTTGTTTTCCAGGTTCCCTGACACTGACTGGTCCAAACCAAAATGCCACTGAAATCCAAACCCCTTTGGAAAAGTCTGCATCTGTCAGTTTAGGGGAATTGTTTGTCAGTTACTGAAAAATAGGAAATCTGTGGAAGCTGTTGCTGTTATTGGTATTACTACCACTATTTTGGGTTGTATTGGCTTTTGATACATTTCATAGGTACAGCCAACAAATATCCAAACTTAGCATCTGCCCTGGATCAATTTTATATACTTTCTGAATCTCTCCTGAATTACCTTTACCTTCTGAAGTGTCCCTAAATCACGTGGCTTATGTGTTTGGTAGGTGCAGAAATAACTGGTTTTCCTATTATGGCACACCAATTTTAGTCCATAAACCACTGATTTTTCTTTTTTCATGTGGGAAAATAGCAAGTGGAAAAGTTAGTTGCTTTGATGCAAGTAAGTGTCTAAAGTTTTGAGTTATTTTGCTGTGTTGCATGAGGAAACATAATTTGATTCTTTCCTTTTCATTCCCTTTAAAAGGAATTTTTTTGGATTCCTAAAATCCATTAGAATAAACAGTCTGCATGATGAAAAACAGAGTGAGTTTCTTATTTATGGGAAGGGAATGAAATTCTGCTTATCAAATGACACTAATGACCAAACTAAATTCACTTCCACACAAAAATGCACATGCTGTTTTTCAATCAACATTAATTTGTCTTTCTCGTTCTATTTTCAAAGTCTAATAGGACATTTCTAAGGATATATTTTAGCTGCCTCTTCTAGATTCAGAAGGTCTGCAATTAATCTAAGCAAACTTATCCAAAATACGCTCTAAAAATTCCTCATCTCACTATGTCTCATCTGTGTTTAGAGATGTGTTAGAAGGGGTCTAATCAAGTGGTTTCATAGATGCAGTGAAACAGATTAAAAAATCTTTTATATTTACCCCTGTTGATTACAATTTGTCATGAATAATTTTATTTTCTGAGTGTCTGCAAGAGCTTAGTGGCCTCAGCCTGGAAAAAAAATTAGTTTATATTGCAATTTTTTTTTTAAAGGATTATGCTGATTGTTTCTATTTACTAACTTTGTGAGCACAAAAATAATTCTGCAAACAATGGGTATGATGACTCAACTAGACCTTGGTGGAGCAGTTTTGCAGGGGCAAAGGCCAGAGCTGTCCTATGAGGAATTTTGCCAGCAAGAGCCACCAGGACAGCTCTGAACTTGTTCTTTCTGCTCCTGGCTCCTCCAGTGCTCCCACTGAGCTCTTGAAGGTGCTCTGTGTTCCTTGACTCTCCTCATAAGAAAGGAGGATCTATATTTGCTATTTTGAGCACGCCTTATGCTAAGGAATAAAGATGGGCATGATTGCAAACCATATTATTTTCCAAAGTGCTGATAACCCTGGAAGCTGAGCTTATAGATAACCCCAAATTTGCATTTGATAAATGTAGTACTCTTACAGGTAAAGCGATGGAAGGGAGGATGCTGCCCTGGCTCCACAGGAAACAGGCTGCTCCCTGTGTGGGTGAAGTTTGTTTAAAAGGATGGGCAAAATTAAATCCTACCATTTTCTCACTTCTAAAGTGATGATTTGCAGAGCCCCCACAAATTGAGAAGAATGGCAGAAGGGCAGCAGCCAGCACTAACTGACCTGGGCAGCCTGCCTGCCTAAGGACTTCAGGGTAGTGTTTAAAACACATGAATTCACAAATAACATGAAACTCTTGAGCCAGGGTAAACTAGATGCAGAGAAATTGTGTTAAAATGACTCATTACAGTATCACAGTGTGCCTTCTCACATGAAAGCTTTTGAGCTACTACAGGCTTAGGGCAGAAGTTTGTAAGAGCATATACAGCAAAAAGTATTTTGGTTATTTATTACTTCTGGTTTAGCCTGAAGAGTTTATGCTGATTCAATAACACATCAGTCAAACGTAGCTGGTTGGAGCAAGTTTATGCCCATCTTGTGTTACTGAAGCGGTACAAAATATTTTGGCAAACCTTACTTTAGCTTGCCATTTGACCAGGCATAAGAAAGGAGACAGGAAAGATTTACTGTTTTTATTGTACTGATGGAGAAATAGAAGCAGGTAAGGTGACATGAGTTGCTCAAGCACAGAGCAGGTCAGGGCAAGTGTTCAGACACTACCTGTAATACAGACTGACAAAAACACTGAGATTATGTGAGAAATATATATATATATATGTATGTACTTATGTTATTTGCACACAAAATTTCCCGAAGTTCACAGTTTATTCACGTGTTGCATAAATCAAATATTTCGTTAGGTTTCACTAGGTTTATGCAGAATCTTGTGCCAGCACATCATCTTTCGTTATTGTAGTTATTTTGAATATTCACATAAGAATCAGTTGCCTAAGAATGTAACAATTTCTTTCCCACCTGGTCTGAGATGATACTGACTATACTTCTGGACCAACTCACATGAAAAGTCACTTTCATGATCTAGTTTTCTCTTTTGACTTACTGCTGTGGATTTTTTTTCTTTCTACTCCACAGACATTTTCATGCCATCACTTAACAGCATCTAAATTCTTCCCTTTTCAAGGAACAGACAATTATATTTCTATCCAACAGGACAAGTTATCAACTGCAGCACCTGTTTTCAAGAATATCATTGCTTTAGTGTTAATTTTGGCTGGCCTTGTCCATTGTCAACTGTTATTAAATGGAATGGTGATGTTCTACCATAATTCACATTGCACAAATATTGGGTAATGTGTTACTTAAGGCAGGAGGAAGCTGAAGCAGATTCATGTTCCTGTATGCACAGAGATATTCAAGACTGGAATGACACAGGCTGGACAGACCACAGCACTCCAGAGCACTACACCAACATGCATTTCTTGGATGCTAAAAGCAGTTGGTTGGGATTTTTTTTTTTTTT
>VXAD01008715.1:769646-980558 GCA_013399195.1 Dicrurus megarhynchus
CGGGTGCCCGGGTCCCCGTGCGGAGCCGGGTGCGTGCGCGGCGGAGGGCGGCGGGCGCAGGGCGTGTGGCGCCGCGCCGGGGGGCGAGAGGCAGAGGAAGGGCTGGGGCGCTCCCCAGCTGCTCGGGGGTTTTCCCGGAGGGAGGTGGTCGCGCTGCCGAGTGGCTCCCGAGCCGTGCCTGCGCGGCGGTACCCGGGCTGGGAGGGCGCGGGGTGAAGCCCAGCCCGGGCTCAGGCGGTGGCTCGGGGTGCGGGGGTGCCGCGGAGGGCACGGGGCGGTGGCGCGGGGTGTCACGCCGTGACCCCGGGGCTGCCGGGCGCCGCTGCCGCGAACAAAGAAGCGTGCGGGGAGCAGCGCTGCCCTGCAACACAAACTCCCAAAAACGCCCGCAGCCGGCAGGAGGAAAATGGGGTGAAGAGAGGATTCGGTGATGAAGCCTTCTCGCTAGGAGGAATGTTTCTGGGATGAAGGGATATATTCAGTTCTCCTCGGGAGAAAATGCAAGACTTGCTGTGGTTTTGAGGCCACTGTCATCTCTGCTCATTGTTTATTGTTGGGTTTTTGCTTGTGGCTGATCACATCTCGTAACAACAAATTTTCTTTAAAACGGCTCTTTTGATTAATTTAACAGTATTAGCAAAAATAAGGAATACGAGCCCTTGACTTTGCTCTTTGTTGTCTGCTTTTGCAGCTGACTGAATTATGACTTGCATGTAGGGTTAAAAGTGCTGTCTCCTTTATTTCAGAGCTGTAGGGGAAGATGTTGTCTCTTCTGACATCTTGCGATTGAGATACCTGAGAACAGGTTCAGTAAGAATCCAAGTTCCTGAAGAAGACACTACGAATGTATTGAAAGAAGAAGCTGTAAACATTCTTTTTCCCCCCTGTCTCCTGTACTGCATAAGAAACCATAATGTGAAGCACTTCTCGGACACTCTCCCAGATGTATGAAGTCTGCAAAGCTCGCTCTCCAGACTGGCTGCTTTAGTCAGGGGTACTTGCCATGGTTGTGGTGTGTATATAGTACTCTGAAGAAAAATCACTTTTTTTGTGAAATTCCCAGAAGGAACATTTTACTATAGACAGCTTTTTCTGTATGTATATCCAGAGAGATTAATGCCTAGAGTTGAAAGGCATTTAGTATACACTGCAAAGCTGGCTTTCCCTCAGTTTTTCCAGATGTATTGTCTCCCTTGTACACTGGGAACACACACAACTGCCTAAACCGCAGATGCAGCCATGGAGCTGCATGAACTTGTGAGCCACACCAGAAGTCTTGCTGAGGGCTGGTACCAGCCACCGCTGCACGATGTCAGCTGAGCTTTGATTGTGCCATGCTGATCCCAACAGGGCGCACAGATGGAGTGACACCCTTCCTGCAGAGAAGAGGCTGTTGAGTTTTACGAGGAAGGGTGGCCGGTCGCCGTCACCTCTGTCAAGTTCTGCGCACAAGATTGTCCTGTGCCGGATGAACGTGTGTCCCCCTGCTCCTGAGATGTTGAAGATGTGCTGCGGCTTATGACACATCCGAGAGAAGAAGCTTTATAAGATGGCTCAAACCAGCTTGCTGCAGGGAAAGCAGTTTTACTGTAGGGAGTGGGTTTTCCACAAGCTTCAGCACTGCCTCCAGGAGAAAGCTAGCTGCGGCGGTAGTGCTGCCAACAAACCATCTCTTGTAGCGAATTCTGGGAATAATACCGGTGTTGTCTCTGGGAAAGGAGCTGCCTGGGGTGTATTGTTGGTAGGAGGGCCCGGTAGTGGGAAGACAGCCCTCTGCACTGAGTTACTGTGGCCAAGCTCACCTGCAAACCTACAAAGAGGCTTACATCGCCAGGCTCTGGCCTTCCATTTCTGCAGGGCCCAGGACTCTGACACACTCTGTGTTGGAGGCTTTATTAGAGGTTTAGTCACACAAATATGCCGCAGTGGACTGATCCCGGGATATGAGGACAAACTAAGAGATCCTGCTATTCAAAGTCTCTTGCAGCCCGGGGAATGTGAGAGGAACCCTGCTGAAGCATTTAAAAGGTAAAAACAAATTAAAAAAAAAAACAGACCAATATTTGTTTTCAATAGAAAACAAAACCAAAATAAAACAAACAAAAAAAATCTGCTGTTTAGGTCTTCCTTCCAGTGAGCCTAAGATGCAGATAGTTTAAAACATGTTTGTTTCATGGCTTGTTATCTCTGTCAGAGCTTGCAGACTTACCATGGAAAAATCTAACTTTGTCGTTATAGCTGACATAAATAAATATTCACTTTTAAAACAAAGTTTATTATTAATAGTGAATTTATTTACATTTGTATGTTAATACCATTAGCTGTAACTGGCTGTTTTGGAAAGACATGAAAGTAATTGACTTCAGAGTGGAAAATACCTAGTCCATGGTCTCCATGTGCCATAAAGGTAGGGCAGTTGTCCTTCACAGACCTTACAGGACCCTTGGAAAAGCTTCCAATAACATGCTCTGTCTAAGAGGAAACTGGGCTAATGGATCTCTGGGTCTGATCCAGCACATCAGTTTTATGTTTGTCTAAAAATACGTGGTAGGAAAATGTCAATTAACTCCTTATGTTACTTCTCACAACATGCACAGATTATGTCAAATCTTTATTGCTACTTCTTATGTAAGTACTTCAAAGTGTTGAGGGGATCAGAAATTGATCACCCTGCCCCTTAAGAGGTTTGTCAGCTATCTAAGCTGAATGGAAAAAAACCATAGATTTTTTATATTAGTGTTCCCTAACAAACCATAGCCTCCTGAGTATGTCACTGGTAATTCTCTTTCTGTAAGGATAAGGACATATGAAAGGATATCTTGCATGTATATAACAGTGTATATCCATAGATCTACTTAGAACAATGTAGAATCTTGACCACAGCCTGTGTGTCAGTGTGTGTCTATTGGTCTTTATTCCTTTGGGTCACAATGAAGGAAAATTCATGAAGGATAAGGCTTGTCTTCATCAACAGAGCTCCAGTTGATTGTGTTGCCAGTATAAAACTTCTCTGGAATATTGGTTAAACTGAAATTTTTTGGTACTGTGTAGTGGTGTAACTTTTTGTGGTACTTGAGGGTTTATTGCCTGATGTTTGCAGTATAAAAAAAATTCCTCTATTTTTTTTTCCTGACTCCTAAGACTGGGGAGACAAGTACTGAGGTTGAACTGTAGTGGTTGCTCTTATTGTCATGGTGGTGTAAAGGAGCCTTCCAGTTCTGATGGCTGTTATGTCCTTGCTTGCTGAATAAACAGGATGCATGTCTACATTGTTCTCAGTGTAGTGTCTTAAAACAAATAGTCTAAACCGAGACTAGTTCTGGAATTTTTGTTTGCTGCTAAGTGGATATGCAACTTCTAGCAGCTATTAGGGTCCTAATTTCAGAGGTATTAAGCCCTCTTAAATTCTAATGAATAAAAACTGGGTGCAATTAAGTGTCTATAAATGGAATAGCTGACTGGCCATCTAGCTTCAGGCAGTCTTTTAAAATCATGAAAGTGGATTAATCTGGTGAGTAAGAGCCTGTTTATGTTTAAAAGTCTATTACAGGGAAATCTTACTAATTTAGTACAGGCAAGTTCTCAGTAAGAGCTAGAATCCTTCCTCTGTTCTAAAAGTGATTGCCTTACTGCACAGAACAGGAGCTAGGTAAATGTTTTTAGACAAAAATGCAACCTAGAAATATAAAGTATAAGAGATACTGATTAGTCAGACTCAGCTTTTTAGACTGATTTTTGTGAGCACAGGATTTAATGATAGGCTGTTCTGAGTATTTAGGTCAATATACAGGGTTCTTGATTTTGTATTGGAAAAATAAAATAGGCACAACATCCGGTGATAGTCTTTTCCTTCTCAAATTTTGCAGCAGTGATTGTGAACTGTTACTACACTAAAAATTCTTACAAGGTAGTACAACAGCTTCAGTCAAGGAGATTTTTCTTTTTGCCCTTCATGTATTCCCTTGCTCCCACTTACCCTGATCTCCTGCTCTCAAAAGCAGCTGTGGTGGATGGTCTTCATTTTCCTGTTTCAGGTTTAAGGGAGATGAGGTGTTGGAGACAAGGTGCTGTGCTGGGAATATAAGTTTTCAGCACTGTGGCAGGGGACCAGGAGGTGGCTGTTGACAGCGGCACCACGAGCTTGTTCTGCTGGGTGATACAATCTCTGTCCACAAACAAGAGGCACTTGGCAACCCCCTTCCCACCATCAAACACCTCAATCATTTGTTTAATTGAACCTTTGCTAATACATACACCATGCAAGAAATGTTTGAACAAAATTATAATTTAGGATGTTCTGTGGTTTGTAAGACTTGCCATGGAGCACTTCAGTCCTCTGCTGTGGTGTGTTTATGTTCAAAGTTGCTGTAATGTGAAATGACTTCTTGGAAGACTTAACAGTCAGATGATTGCATCTCCCATTGTGTAAAGGCACTGAAGAAGCCCAAAGTGCTTGTCTCAGTGCTCCATTGATTTTTGCCTTGTTTTAGTTTATTCAGTACAAGAGGGGAAAGATTTTTATTTAAAGGCACTGTCAAATTTTTGCTCTGCTTTTCACGGCTGCTCCAGACACAGCCATGTATTCGTGGCCTAAAATGGAAAGGCTTCTCTTCATAAGTGCTAAACAAGATGGCACCACTCTATTTTTGTGCTAATTGTCCTGGAAATACCGAGAAAGAAAACCTTTCTAATGTCTTGTAACACACCAGTTTATAAACAATATAAAGTTTGTTAGTTAAAATAGTGACATGTTTTCCTGAAGGGTGTTTCTTAAATAGGTTTTCAGCAGTCCTGATGGTCATAGTGATACATGTGCAACTGATGACCCCCAGAGTTTCTCGTGCTGTTTAAATGTCCTATGCATTTATAAGCTTTAAATGCCCTAAACATTCTTTCAGGGGCAGATCTTGCAGATCTGAAGAACAGGAAGGGCTGAGTTAGACAAATGTATTTAACATTTTGCATTTGTTGCTGCACTGACAGCTGAGAGAAAGAACAGCTACTTACAGCACTTTTCTTATCAGGCACTCAGTGCTGGAGCAGAAAGCGGCCTTAAATGTGAGGGAGAGAGCTGAACCCTCACTCAGATTTTCAGTGAAAGTAAAGCAGAAGGGGAGGCAAAGATGTTACAGACACCAGAAGTTAAGAAGAAATGATGTGATAAACAGAGAATTTAATTCAAAAGGTCTATTAGGCTCTTCTTTCCTGTTCATAAAGAAAAGTTAAAATCTGAATAACCCAAATTTTGCAGTGCTATCTCCAGGGTTGTTTTGGTTTTGCTGCAGCAAGTTTATGCTTCCAGTGATTTGGTAGGAATACAGGCAGATACCACTTATCCAAGGCCATGAGGGCATAGAGGAACTCTGATACAAACTGTGGATAATGCTGAAATTTGTGTAAACTGGGCTGTAGAAAGGCATTTCCCTTACGTTCCTGGTTTATGTTTTTCAGACAGAGGAGCTGACATTAAACACCTTCAGACAGTAGGGAAGGGCATACAATTCCCATGTGCTGTGCTGCAGTTGGGATTACTGCTGGGAGGCAGAGCTTGCTTCATTCACAGCCCAGAAAGTGGCTGTCCCTAGAAGCGTGGGCATAGCTTACCATGCAGAGTTGGTTTGTTTTGCAGCCATTGCTCTTGAGTTTGAAAGATACCCAAGACTAAAGCTCCTGGGACAGAATTTAGAGGTGGGACCTGTTGAGTTTTTAAACTTGCACCAAACTCACCTTTAGTGTGTGATGGTCTAGTACAAACCTAAAGCAAACTTTGAATTTTGCTTGGGTGTGTTGCTGCAATTAATAAATCACAAAAAAAAGAAAAGGTGAATTTCCACATCTCCCAGCAGGTTGGTGCAGATGGAGTTGCTTTGCTCTCACTCACAGATGAAGTTTCTTTCTTTCTGAGTGTTTTTTCAGGGAACTTCAAATCTTGTAAGACCTTTCACATCCTTATGTCTCACGTATTGAATTTTGGTCAGTGATGTCCATTTTTTGCTTGTGAAGTATCCTAAAATTCTACTACTAAAGTATTTCTCATACAACTACTTTAATGTAAGAGGGTCTGATCTAAGTGATTTTTATCAGGAAAAAGAATGAAGCTGTGAATTCAGATTTCCACTTAGAGACCCCAAAAAAATAGAAATTTAAAAGAAATAAAGCCACAAAACAAAACCAGAAAGAGCTGCTGAACAAATTTGCGACTCTGTAAGAACTTTGTATGATGTTACATCCTCTTTACCAAAAATGAGTATAGGGAAGCTGTACCCCAGAGCTTAAGTATTCTTTTTGTTTTTTTCAGAAAGGACACCACATTCTATGCATGCTGATGCTAAATTCAGTGCAGTGGTTCCTTTTGCAGATTCACAGACTGTCACAGCTTTTCTTCTGTTCTAACTCCTGATCTTGGTGTGCACAACAGATTTACCTTGTAATTTAATGTGACCAATAATGTTAAGTGATGTAAAAAGCCAAACAGTTTTCTAGTTCTCTAGAATATGAAAATATCTGTAGACTTGTCTGTAAGAGGTGTGAGAGGTCATGTAAGGTTCTCTGCTGACTGCAAGTTTGAAGCAGGGGTTTACATTGATTAAATTTGAAAGCCTTGTATGAGTCATGTGAGTCACTCCTTTGGACAGTGTTAAAGTGCAGCAGTTCTTGTGCCAATAGCTGTTATCTGTGTAAAGTTCCTTCTGCCTGCTTGGAGAACTCCAAAGGATTGAGCCTCTGGTGTTGTGTCTTTGGCAATATAATGAAAACCTCATAAAGGGCAGAATTCAGAGGAAAAACCTCTGAGTGTCAGCCAGTGCTAACGAGCATTTCCTACCCCCCCAGCCCTTCACCTGTATTGACTTTCCATATTACTAAGTTATTTTTTTATCTTTTTCTTCCCTTTTCCCTCAAGGGTCTT
Source organism: Dicrurus megarhynchus (assembly GCA_013399195.1). Classification (NCBI taxonomy): domain Eukaryota; kingdom Metazoa; phylum Chordata; class Aves; order Passeriformes; family Dicruridae; genus Dicrurus; species Dicrurus megarhynchus. The sequence goes on from VXAD01008715.1 coordinate 776,554, forward strand.
GTATCATCAGAAAGTTGCAAGTCGTAGGTGACAGAGTTTTTACTTCTATCTAAGTGATACGGGATAACAAGTTTTATTTCAAGTTCTGGATTCTTTGTCTGACAATGTAGAAAAACAGTGGTTTGTTCAGCAAACATACTGTGACTTTTGTCCAGGGACTTTCAATCTGCGGTACTGAAATGCATTTTTCTTGCCTAGATGAAGGAAAAGATTTAGACATTGAGTTGTAAACGATAACAGATGAAGTGTGAAGAAGCTGTTCATTTTTAGAACTCCTTGTGCCATCTTTGAAGTCAGTAATATAATAAAAATTATAATGGATTGTGTAGGCTTTATTGAACAATTAACTAGTGAGCTTTTTGCTGGTTTGGAGTAGCTTATTGTTAATTGCAAAAATTTGACTGCATTTTGGAGTAAATTTGAGATGAATTAAGACTATCCTGACTTCAATGGGTTTTGATATTGCACCCTACAAACTTAGGAGTTTTCTTTGCTAGTGAATTAACCCACAGTATGTGCTTCTGCTGCAGTTTGCAGCACCCAGGTTCTGAGACTGTGAAAAGGTGACAATGAGAGGCAACCCACTGGAGAACAGTTACAGATACCTGAGCTTGCGCTACTGGAAACCCAAAAGCTGCTGGGATTTCTATCAATTTACTCTAAAAGACATTACTAATTCAGTATTAATCTTTTATAGATAATAAATGACTTGGTTTTTCTCACCCAGGTCTCAGACTGCCTGGGAATGATCTACATCTCTTTCTCTAATCTACTTAATTCTGGATAGGGCTGCTACAGAGCCTCTCCCTCTGCTTCCAGAGCTCCAGCACAGTCTTGGGAGCTGTAGCTCTCCAGAGGTTGCAGGGAGGGTATGAATATATAGATTTTGTCAGGCTCTTTTAATTTTGTAGAGCTGTAAATGGTAGAAACAAAGCCAAGGACTAACTGTATCCTTTTTCATGCAAAGAAGGATCTGATTGCATGATAAATTAATTTACAAGACCCTTAAAGAAGAAAGTTATTAAACCTCCAGTGTGTTTATTTGTTTACCAAGTGTAAAGTTCAAATGTGCAATTGACTGATTTGAAGGTTGGAAGGGGAGCTCAGAAAAATCAAGTCCAGCATCTGCTTCACCAAACAGAAAAAATTGAAGATGCTGGCTTCATCTGCTCTTATCCTTCACAGTTCTTTTAGAAAAAAAATCTGTATGTTATCCTGAATTGTTTTTTCTTGCTATAATCTAAGATTTTACTACTTAAGGTGTTCTCCAGAGACATGGAGAATAGATTCTTTCTTTCCTTTTTGGGGACAGCCTTTTACATGTTTTAAAACAGCTTTATTCTCTTTCATATCTACTTGAAATTAAATAATTCCAGCTTGTTAGTCTGTCCTCAGAGGTCATACCTAAGAATGAATGTGGCATTAAAAAATCCCTTACCTAAATAAAAGCTTTCAGTGTCTAAAGGGAATTTTTCTTACCAATGTTTTAGATGTGTAAATAAGCAGCATTCTACTTCTCTACTTTCCCAGATTTTTGTCCATTCCTACATCTTTCACTTATGCTTGACTAGAATCCTGAAGCTAGTTGGACCCTAGCCCAGAAGAGCTTGATCTGCTAGAAGATTGAATTCTCCCTTTAGTAGGAATTTTCAGTTAAAAACGATCTCATTACAGTTAAAATCAAGTTGTTTTGTTTATTTATGATTTACTTAATGCTCAGAAATGATGGAGCAAGATACCAGCTGAAAATCATAGCAATTTATGGGTGAGATGAGTAACTATTTTTGTAAGAGCAGGCACAAGAGGTTAAAAAGAATCTGCCAACTCAGCCTGTCTTTCCAGCTCAGTGAAAGTGGAGTTGCAGAAGGTAAATTTGCTCTTGTGAGAACATCTTGACTCTGCTGGAGCTTTTGAGTATTTACATGTAACTGGGGCTCTAGACTTGTAACTGATGCTGGGTTTCATAGGAAACTCTGTGTTCTGGCGTTCTCCAGACCATTAGAAAGTTGAGCTATGCCTGAAGCTTAAGTACTTTGTGGCATGTTTCTCTTTAGGCTTTTCCCTTAAATCTGTGGAGTTAACGGGTCACATAGCAGCAGTGAGTGTTTCTGTAAGAGCAAGTTGTATGTTCCTCTTTCATTGTATGGAAGCACAGCCTACAGACTGAACATAATACCGTTTGAGGTTTTAACCTTTTCAGATTAAATTACCATAAGAAAGTTTCCCCAAGGCATTTTAATAATGGCAACTTACATAGACCTTTTTGTCTTCTACTTCTATAGGCATTAACATTTTGGCTTTAATCAGTGTGGCTCAGACTTAAACCTTACAGGTTTTCCTATAAGCTGTTTAGTTAGATGGACCTTCATAGCAATTCTTACTTGTTAATTATTTCCCTTCCCTTCAGTTTTCTATGCACATGTTCATAGCTTGTGCCAGGGTTTAGGTTTCTTTTCCTTTTTTCCTTTTCAATGAAAAAATGAAAAGGATTTGGTGGATTGTGAAGTAGAAAGGACTTAGTGTGTCTTATATACTGGGAGAAGATAGTATTGAAATACCACCTCCTGAAAGCAGTGACTTGAAGAGATTTCAGTTTCTTGCTCATGTTGATATGTACAATACACTGGGAATGGTGAGAAATCTGCTGTCTTTGTCCAGGAGCAGGAGTGTTTCCAATAGTTAATGCAAAGACACTTTGTGATTGAAGAATGACTGCTGAAAAAGAAATAATCAGGCAAAAAAGGCAAGAAAATAATTACATTGACCCAAGGCTTGAGTTGTACAGAGGTGTTCAAAGGTATTGCAGAGGAGGTGCTGGAAAGAATGGAGGTGGGAAGGTTCCTGGTCTGCTTGTTGACATCAAAATGTGATAAGATAGCATGAAAAAAGAACTGAAAATGAGATCATGAAAAGAAGGCAACTGGGGAAATTTACATAATGAAGTAAAAGGGGCAAACCAATTGCAATCAAGTGTTACATGTTTGTAGATACTTTCATACAAAGCGAGGACCAAAAACTCTTGCAGGTAGAAGGCCATCGGGCTTTTGGGCTCAGTTGTGGATGCTGCTGTTTAAATTGATGGGAGTGAGAGGAAGAACAGAGTAAAGGATCTTGTGTGAGTGGACTTTAAGTCGATAGACCACCACCACTGTCTTTTCCTTGGGTTTTTTTCTTTGTCATGTCCCAGTATAGAGTTGGTAATGCTGATGCTTGTGTGAAGGAGGGGAGGTGGGCACCTGGCTGTGCATAGATGCAAGTTGTGTTCTAAAGATCTGTGATATCTTAGAACATGAGAGAAGGAAGGGGCCGTGGCAGCACCTTATTTAAGGCTATTTGCAGCATCTGGAAGAAAAACTGTTCAGAAGTTCTAGGTCAGTTAAGGAAAATACCAGCAGTGTAGAGATGACAGTAACAGGGAGGTAGGAATGAAGCTCAGGAGGAAAAACTGTTAAGAATGGGATTACAGCATGATCTCCATCTTAGAGCAGTTAATTAACAAGTCTTGGTTTAACTACATCAGCTCTCCTGCAGCAATTGTGAGCATGATACACTAAGCTGTCCATGCTTTTTCTACACTTTCCTGGAGTAGAGTTCAACAGGACATTAGAAAAAAAGCTCTGTTTGTAGGTAAAGTGCATCTGATCCATGATAAGTGAAATTGTGTCCTGTATGATTTTGGATTACCAGAATGATCAAAATCTAACACTCTTAACAGATGGAAACTTCAGCAGTCAACAGCACAACACCAAATCATTCTGCGTTTCTCTACTTTTTTCATTAGTTTTATTTTAACTTGTGGTTAGGTTTTCATCCACAGTAAACAATTTGTGTATGAATTATTGGAGGGGAGGAAGAGGAAGATGTAGTTTCTCTCCCTGGTTCTATTGTAGCTAAGGCTAATAAATATGAAGCTACAAAATCAGTTCCAAAGCTAAATGCATCAGTGCTGTAAGATTGTAGAATCAGGTCTACATGGTGCTAACCTAACAGTGTTTTTTGAGAGTAAATTGTCGAGAAAATACAGAAAGCATCAACTGGAGATTTACAAGCAAAACAGAGAAACTGTATCTGCTTGGGGCTGGGGGTGAAAAAAACCAAACACAAGGTAACTGATAAGGCCCCACAGTGATGCATGAGAAACATATGCTGTGAATTGTACTTTGGGGAGTATGGGAGAATAATTTTGAATGGGACACACGAAAGCTGCTCCATCTGTTGCCTCTTCAACTAAGACAGGACAATAAATATTAGGGTAGTCCATTTTACTAGGATGGAAAATAAGATGGATAAAGATATGTGGTAACACAAACGTAGTAGGAAAGCTGTCTTAAGTGTGCTTGACTAGGAAGGCAAATTCTTAACAGCTTTTCATCTGGTATTTGTGCAGAGGATTTTCTCAAAATGAGGTTGGACAGTGTAATCCTGCAATCAGTTCTGCAGTGGAAGTGTGCAGAAAAGTGTGCTTTATGATGGTGTGCAAATCATGACATGGGCAGGTGTGGAGCAACTTGATTAGGGAACGATCAAGATAGTAAAATGTCTGTTGTTGTTTAGCCTGGTTCTTCCAGGCTGGCAGTTCAAGAATCCCCTGTTCTGAAGGAGCCGCTTACTGCTGAAACAGCCACTGCAGCTCCTCTTCTTCCTGCTTCCCAATCAGTAATGCTGGGGTTTTTTCCCTTTGGAATGCATAGGAAAAATCTAATTAATTTGGGGATTGTCAGACTGAACTGCAGTAATAATGGTGACTCTTTTATTGTGAGTATTAATCTACTGCATTCTGTTTTATGGGCATGGAATAATAGAGCATAGTAAACTAGCATATAGCCTGACAACAGCCACACAATTGAATTTATTCAGTGCAGTTTTCTGCCTGTCTCATCTGGGAGTTTTTAGTTTTCTTTTTGTGCTTAGCATTTCTCTCATGCCAGCAAACACAATCATATACCTGGAAAGAAATTTATCTGTTCCTTCAGTTGTGTTCATGCACTGCATAGAGACAGGAAAAAAAAGGAAGGGATTTTTGTCTATCTCCAAAATGTAGAATAATACCTACAAATTGAAATTTCTGTAAAGCTACAAGAATTTCAACTCTGTTGTGTACTAATGTTCCAGATAACACTGCTTATAGAAGTTACATTTTTGTAAGGAAAGCTGGAAAGACTATATATATATATATATATATATATAAAAAGATATATTTCCCTTGCCTGTACCTTTGGTTTCATAAATGATTTAAAACTAACCTTGTAATTTTAATACATTCTGTTGCATATATCAACTTGTTTGTTTTTTTATTGTGGTGCCCCACTCTTACACATTGCGTTTCAACCACAGGCTTTTGATTATTTGCAAAGTAAGTTATTAGACTAACTTTACATGTATGGAAAATAAGGTGCAGTATAGTCAATTCTCTCATTTCTACTAATGATAGTTTTCAGTGAGTCTGATTTGATGCTTTCATCTCATACATTTGATGTAAAGTGTACTTTCTTTGACACCTACTTTTTTTTAAAAAATGAGAGAGATGTATTTGCAGAAAAAAATACCATTGAGAACTTAATTGATGCTTAATAGAAAGAAAAACGTTGATATTGGACCCTAATTAGAGAGCTTTAAAGCAAAACCTGGTGGATGACAAATTCCAGGAATAAATATAAATAACAGCAACTTAGACAACAGCTCAGAAACTGGGGATGGAGGAGGAGGGGAAATAGGCTTAGTCATGTTGGTCATGGGACAGACAAGAAGGTAAGTCAGGAAATAATCAAATGCCTTAGGTATCTTTATACTAATGGAAAAAAGGTAAGGGGTGAACAAGCAGAACTGGAAATTTTAGTGTACAGTCAAGATAGAGTTCAGTGCTGTAAAAGATCTGTCAGGATAACTTGTATAACTGGTATGTGTTAAAAAAAAGTAGCTTGTTTTGTACATAATACGCTTGCTTGTAGTTCTAGAATAAAGTGAAGAAATTAAAGGCACTGGAAAATCTGATTAAAATACATACACCACGTGTGGTGATAGCTTTACGTGTGGGATTTCTACCTCAAGGTTTGTTGGTAAGCCTGATCTTTCATGGACTGTAAATCCAACTACCTACCAGCTACCTATCAGACCATCTTGTCAGTCTAAGAGTTTACCTGCTTTGTCCAAGTGAGTTCTTGGTAACAAAGAGAGATTCCCACACCTCAAAACCATGTCTTTTGTAAAATTACAAGTGCTTTACTCTACCAAATCAGCAAGCTCAAGTAAGCCAAGCTGCTTTAAGATAACGAGTGGCATTATCCATGGCATAGAATTTGGATGATAATGTCTGCACAGTTAAAAATTTGAATAACAAATAGGAGATAAACATCAGCTGGGAAGGCATGGTACAAGCAGGAGTCTGGCAGTGACCAGACTTCTGATGTCAAAGAGGAGATAATAGCTGGTGGGGAGATGTAAATTAGCTTCAGTCAGATTGGAAAAAATCGGCTGAGGATATTAAAGAAATCTTTTGGTGACAGTGACTATGAAATGATCCTAAATGCATGTGTTGGGTTAAGGGTTGGACTCAAACGCCTTTTCCACCCTAAATGATTTTATGATTCTTTGCTTAGGAGGGGAAGAGAAAGAAAGACAAACTGAAAGATGGAGATGTTGCTGACCCCAGATGATCTGTGAGTAAGATCTGATGAGGAAGAGTATAGTGAAATAAAGGAATTGGCTGGAAAGAGCACTGAGGTCTCAAAGCACTGTATTAAATGTCCAGTTCAGTGAAACTGAGCTCCTCATTGCTCATGTGTTAAACACTAGCAGGAAGGTGGCAGAAACAAAGTAGAGCAGCCACTAAAGGTGAAAGTGGAAGAGTAATGTAAAAATGAGGTCAAGTCAAGACTGTGATCAAGGTGCATTGATCAAGTTTCCTGTGAGGTGTGTTTTACAAGAAATAACTCCTTGCATACGTTAGCAAAAAAAAGACAGTATCTGCCAAGTCCTGGTTTGCTGTTCCTTGGGGATGATAAACTGATAGCAGCAGGAAAGCTAAAATTTCAATGCTCATGTATGTTGCCCTTTCTTAAAAAACAGTCATTTTGCAGTCAGCTAACATAATTAAAACTAGTGAGAAAGAGGCAAGATCAAAGAAAAACATAGTCCAGACCAAAAACCCCAAACAGATATGCAATACAGAATAGGTGAGATGTTCTCAAACTGTTACTTATTGTCTTCAAAGGACAGGTAGGTTGTCATTATCAGGATTGCTGAAAATTCAGAGTTGAAAGAAAAATTTCTGTATTTGGTGCCTTGATTTAAGAAGGGATAAAAAAGGCATGGGGAATTAGAAGCATGTCAGTCAAAATGAAAAATGCCAGAAGAAATAACCAGACAAACTATTTGCAAGCAGCTGGGAGATAACAAAGAGGTGAAAAACAACTAGCAGGGTATGACATGGTTTGGTTTTGATAAATTTAATCTAACTTCTGTTTGGAAGAGTCACAGGACGTGTGGATAAGGGATAACCATAAATGCCATCTTGACTGCAGGGAGGCTTTGCTTGCATGAGACTGGTGCAGACAGGCCGTGTGGAAGGCAGAACTGTATTTGGCTACGTGGAATATGGGATTAGTAACTGTACTTAATTATCAGTACTTCACTTTCAGACTGACACAGCACATCATGTTGGTTTCACAGGGGTCTGTCCTGTGTTTTTCTTCTTTTCAGCCTGTTCTTTAATGCTGTCAGCTGACTGGAGTGAAATGGTTATAAATTTTGGGTACTGCTGGCTTCCTTCTAATGACCCTCGTGTTATCTGTAGGACAGAAGTTACAGGGCAGGAAGTACAAGGTTTGAATTGCAGGAAAGCAGGTAAAGGTTAGACACACGAAGGGAAGGAGATAACTTCTCATTTTCAAGAATATTGAAGCACTGTAATGGATTGGTTAGGGAGACAGTATTAATTGGTGCAAATCTTTAGGAATGCCTAGGCTTGTATCTCAGGGAAGACAGATGTAGAGCTGATCCTGTTGTAGGCAGGGAAGTGGACTAGGTGACCTCTCCATCACTATAAAACAGAACTGTGAGAGTTTGTGTAGAATACATTGCCCTTTTTTATATTACGTGTTTGGGAAAAATGTTTGCGTGTCTTCCATACTCTCCCCCACTTTGCCTTTGGGGACACAGATTCTTGTATGTCAGACTTGGAGTAATTTAGAATACATTCTATATGTTAGCACATATAGCAAGAATATTCCATTTCAAATACAGTCAGCCTGCTCCTGGTAGCAGTTGTGAATGGTTTTCAGCCACAGTTGTCTGTCCTTTATAATAGCTAACTTGTTTGCAAACTGTTCTGGGCAGTCCACTATTACACCAAAATATTTGCTCTTAAGGCTTCTATTTTGCGAGGTTTCAAGTAAATCCACAAGTAGATCCGCTGGCAGTGCTTTGTAGCCAAAAATCACCTCTGTGATTCTCACACTCTGTATTAGTGTGAGACCGTAGGAGGTCTCTAATCAATACCCAGGGTCCAGGCTTGTTTCTGTGGCACCAGTGGCGCTGGTTCCACCATAAACTCGGCTTTTGTCTGGCCTGATGCCCTAGAGCTGGCTTTTGTGCTCTCCTGGTGGGGCTGCAAGTCTGCCTTACAATTGTAGATAAAATCCAGGTTGCTACAAGACATTGCAAAATCAGGTATTGAGTTGCACAAGACTTGCCTGCTGTTTCTAATTCACCACTTCTGAAAAGGCCAGACCCTTGATTTACATCTGTGTGCTTCACCTAGAGCTTTCCCAATAGGTGATTCTCAGGGTGGGTTTTGGGTTTTGTTTTTTCTTCTTTTCTGCTTTCTGCCCCTTCCTTTGTAAGATTAACCGTGGTTGGGTAGAATTGTTAGAGCCAGCTTGTCTTCCTGTGCAGCCTGCAAATAAATAATTTACTAGAAACAATTATTAAAGTATTATAGTGCAGCCCAGGAGTGTGTCTTAATTCCAGTGTTACACTTAGTCAGAAAGTCATAATCAGCTGCAGTGCACTTGTTGAGAAAGTACAGAACAAGCACCTCGATAACCAGATCAGATCCGTCGGTGTGTACACAGGTGTGCACACATCCAACTGGGTCACTTCACTTTTGTCTTATGGGTTGTATTTTGCAGCTTTTCAAAGTGTGGAATTGTTCTATGCTTCACAGCGCTCGTCTTTCATAAATATTCCCAGTTAGTTAAGGGTCCCGTGTGTCTGTTTTTCAGGATGTTATTACCACTATGAGCAGCTGGGCAATTAGTAAGAAGGAAGGGCCTGTATTCCACATGTATATAATGCCAAGAATTGGGCTGGTAATATACAGAAAGCAGCTATTGATTTAATCATTAGCCAGAATGCATTATAAGGCAGGTAAATAAACTGTTTACTGTAAGTCATCCATAAGGTGTAAATGCCTTGTCACAGGACAAAATAAAACTCACTCCTCTACAAACAGTGCTACAAGCAATTTGTAATGATGCTCTGGTTTTTCTTTCTGTGTGAATACAGCTGCTAAAAGTACTTGGAAAGAGGGTAATATTTCATCAGCTGAACAGCAGGCATTGTCAATTTTATTAGAAGTTAAATTCACCTTTTCTTTTTTTATTGTGACCTGTGCCCCAAATGCAGCTTGGAAAACAAAAGAGAAAAATGCAGCTATTGGTGTAAGTCTGTCTTTGCTGAAGCTTCTAGCAGTCTTTAACAGCTTTATCTTCCCTGGCTCCATGCTTTTAAATGCAAATTGGTAACTGGGGGTGGTGGGGACAGACAGCTTTAATGGATTATACTCCCTGCTAACCAGCCCCTGGATTATTACAATATACAAATGAACATGTGTCTGTAAGCATATGAGGAACAAAGTCTGGAGTTTGCTGTCACTTGTGAGAATTTTTCAAGTAGAGATGATTAAAAATATCTGGAGTGTAGCATTTTGTGTTCTCTTCTTAGGCACTTAGAAGCTCTTAACGTTTACTCCATGAGCAGTGGAAGTAGTGAAAACCCTATTGTTTAGATTTGTGCCCTTGGGTACCTCTGTCCTTAGGTATCCTGCAATGGCCTGAGCTCCCCTCTGTAGTGTCTGTACAACATAATTCCTTCCCCTTTCCTTGGCATGCAGCTCCTCCAGCTCTCAACTGCCCTACAGCGCCTCCTCCTTCCCTGCCTGTTCCCCAGCAGTGGGCTGGGGACAGTGGAGCTTCTGCTACGTCTGACTGAGAGCTGCAAGAGGCAGCAGCATCAGGTTTCCACTTAGTGGTTAGGGTTTTTGCTAGGTCTCAGTGTGTGATTTTTAGGCAAAAATCCCGCTGCTTCTTATGTTGCTGGCAAAAATTACTACAACATTATGTTAATATAGTTGGCTTATTTACAGTTTCACTGTGCACTTCATTTTCCGTATTTGCCGATACAACATAAATGGAAATAAGTGTCCTAAAAATTACATTGTAAAGGGCTGTGATGTATCATGTTGTAAACCTCTTATAAGAAGGAAGATGCTTGTTTGCTTTTCTGAAGATTGAGATGAGTGCTTGGAGAATTATTTTGTTATACACTAGGTATTGTTAAACTCTTTATATATAAATACATATACACAAAGACATCGATCCAATATAGATATATAGGCATATTCCTGATCAATATGCAGGGTTTGGGAATATGACAAATAGCTGGTGAATTTCCTCAAGGAATGTGGTGTAGAAATGTGGGAAAAAGCAAGAGGAGACTACGTGTGGAATAACGATGATGTCTGCTTTTCTACAAGCTTTTCTTTGGAAAGAACAGAGTTTGTAAATTCTTGATGCAGACCTCTGGGACGGTGCTTCTCAGGAATACAGGCTCCGGGAAATACTGAGGTATAATCTCATGGGAGAAGGTGTCTCAAAAAGCAGTTTGTTACAGCATTGTTACACTGTTTAGAGAAAGAAAGGTAAGAGCTCAGTAGTAGTAGTAAAGCAGATTTCCAAATATGTCATTTCCGTCATGAGATTTGAAGCGTGTCATGCTTTGCTAAAAGTAGCAGCTCTCGGAGTCTGACAAGTCAGGGGTAGTGGTTGTGTTTTTCTTAGGGTTTTTTTTCCCCCACTGCTTCTGGCCTGCTTAGGAGATGATTTTTATACACTTGTTCTGTGTGTTTGTCAGTAGTGAACGCTGACAGCTGGGTCGAGAAACAGGAGCGCTTTTAGGAATAAGCTACGCTCCCAGTTTCAGTGGGGTCATAGCTGAATTTTTTATACACCAGAGACAGTCAAATATGAGGAACACATGATTTCTGTTGCCCATAGAGCCACTCAACTGCTATTTAGCATGTATGTGTTTGCTTTATTCTTTTTTTTTTTCCTTTTTTAAATAAGTATGTGCACTCCACTGTGACTCTTTTCAGCCTTTGTGGACAACGCCGCTGTCTTTCTACTCTGTTCTGTTGTGTCTTTGTGTTTTTGTGTATCCAATCTAAAAATCTCAAGGACAACCATAAGCAGAACTTCAGCATAGCCTGTATATATTCCTTCCATGTGTGGAAAATCATGTTTGCATGGGTTCAGTCAACTCAGTAGCAATCCTGAGGAATTCTGTGGGATGGCTCATTGTTCTGAGGAATTCTTATTTTGCTGCAGAGCATGTAAAACATCTTTGCTCTGCATAAGTAAGTCATTAGATTGCCATTAAAATGAATTCCAGCATTTAAAATACCTAATTGTGCTGTTTTCTCTGGAGATTTTGTCTTTTTACTGATTAGTTAGCTTTGTTGTTTTTAATGATAACCACTTTTATATCTGTATTAAATATAAGTTGTAAAGATAAAGCTGTTACCCTTTCAGATGGTAAAGAAAATCAACTTCCAATCTTTTGAGGCAGTCTGCACATTAAGCAATCTGTTAAAACAATCTGTAGATGAATCACCCTTGAGGGAAGTGCTTTAAAGACATTGTTAATTCCATGTTGATTTATGTTATTTTCCTATGTAATCAAGAAATGGTAGGGGAGTGGAATTACTAAGTCATGTTATGGAGTAAACACAGACTCCTAGGATGGTGTAGGTTGGAAAAGACCTTTGAGATCATCGACCCAGCACTGCCAAGTCCACCACTAAACCATGTCTTGAGAGATTGGCTTAGTGAGGGTTCACTTGGTGCCCCCATCCAGATCAACAAAGATACTGGACACGACTGGCCCCAATGCTGAGCCCAGGGAATACCACTTGTGATCTGCCACCTTGTCTTTAGACTGGACCGTCCAGCCAGTTTGTCCAGGAAGGTGATGTGGGAAACTCTGGCAGAGGCTTTACTAAAGTTTAGGTAAACAACATTCACAGCCTTCCCCTCATCCACTGCATGGGTCACCCTGACATGGAAGGAGACCAGGCAGGTCAGGCAGGACCTGCCTTTCATAACCCCGTGCTGTCTGGGGCTCACCCCCTGGCTGTCACGTAATGTGACTTCTGGAAAATTAGCACAGCACTTCCCGAAAAGTTTCACTGTCATGTTCCTTGGCATCAACTCTGAACTCATGATGTAAAGTGTCTCGGAAGAACAGAATTTTATCAAACAGTTTCAAAGGGCACTTAAAGAGAAAGCCTGATCAATATCTTGTTAATGCCACACTTTTATTCATATTGCTGTAGGCTGGGAGAAGTCATTGTGCCTCATTTCTTATGTGCATATATTTTTCCTAGTGGAATTTAAATTATGTTAAGATTCAGAACTACAAGTATTGTGAAGTGGAAAGAAGCAGAGCACAGAGAGACAAGGGGCTGTGGAATAGCATTTTGTGGAGCAGCTCCAATATGCTAGGATTCTTCTGCCTGGGAAAAAATAGCACAGAGGCTGTGGCACAAATGGCATAGACAGTGGGAATATGACATTACTGCTCACTGTCCCTTCCAGTCAGAAGTTGAAGGACATCAAATGGAACAAGGACATTTTGGTTTTTAGACTACAAAAGGAAGGGTTATTTCATGCAGCGTGTAGCTAAGCTGCAGACGGCTTTGCTGTTGTGGATGCCAGAGCCTTAAAAAAGTTCGTACAAGACTTGGACAAACCTGTGGAAGTGTGGTCAGTTAAGGGATGTTAAGTGCAGAGACTGAATCTCTGGTTCAGAAAGTCCCTGGAAGCAGTGATTGCTGAGAATACTGGGAAAATTTGGTCTTATAGTGCTTGCCCAGTGCTTACATTATTCCTTAGACATCTGCTTCCAGCCCTTTTTAGAGGCAGAGTGATCTGGGAATCTTTCCCAGACGTGACTGTTCGCTTTTCTTGGTGGTGTTCCCAACAGGTAAAAACTGACAAAAGAATGCTTCTGGATGCTCCTAAGGTATTTTGTAGGCATTTTGTTAGGGTCACAGAGATTTGAAGTGAGATTTTAATTTAAGATACCATTACAATTTCTTCATATCTCGTAGTAACATTCATTCTCAAAAAGTAATTTCATACAGAGAACTATGTGAGAAGAAAATTAATTTTGATAGGGAAAGAAATGTTGCAGGAAAAATGCCTTGACACAAATAGCTGAGGGGGCAAAGGCAGCACTGTGGTGGGGGAAGGGGTGGAAAATGTGGTCATTTCCAACCGCCTCCTTTCATTGTGGGATTGGCATCACTTGGGAAAGTAATTTTAACCTCATGGCTACTTTAATTTCCTGTTCTGTAAATTGGTAGCTGCTTAACTTCCCAGCTTAGTGAACAGTGATTTCAGCTGGACTTCAGACGTCCTCTGAAGGAGTACCTAGCTGGGAAGCTACCAAAGAGTTGTCAGAAGTCTTGTGCTTCTGGGGAAAAAAAAAAAAGGTGTGGGGCAGGGGGAAGGCTCTGTTTTTAAAATCCGTGTAATACTGAACACTTGCAGATCACAAGTATCCTGTATTACCTTTTTATACCTCTGAGAAAATTTCCTCCTAGTCTGTACTGCTAGTTTCTGCTGTTATTGCCAGACATGAAAAGTGTACCACTATTTCCATGTTGCATTTTTCTCAGTCAGAAAAACAGAAAATATCAAACCTCCCCCTAACAAGGCTTATGAATCATTTCTGAAGTAGGTTAAATTCTTGCATTAACAGGCAAGATTTGCCTATATTCCCATTTGAATGCTTGGTAGGTGATAATGTGTTGACCAAAGTCTTCTGAAGGTAAATTTGTTCAGTAAAATAAATGAAAAAAGGTTATTATGATCTTGAGTAAAACAAAAAATACTTATGATGTGCATGCTTTCTGGACATGTGCAAACAGCAATTTTACAAGAGAGTAAACTGTCAGTTATGTATTTTTGTCACCTCATTTCGTTTTCCGAATCCTTGTACTATAAAGTCAGAGTTTACTTGCCAAGTGTATTTAAAGATAATTTAGTCAGTGAAACTTACAGACCTAAATCACTATGAAGTTTCCCAAAAAATAGTGGTGATGTGTGGAAATACTGAACAGATGCATGATGGTTATGTAGTACTATTTAAAGATACATGTAAATGCAGTTAGATATATTTTTAAGAAACACCCTTAAAGAGAGCAACAGTAGATGCAAATTTGAAATTTTTAACCACACAATCAGATGTTGTTAGAGCTGCATCCCAAGGATGCAGATAATCCTTTCCCAGTAATAGGAGCTTGGCAACTTCAATATAAATAAAAGGTAATACATCAAAGTCACTACCAAATGCCTCAGTCACCTACTAATTTGCATTTTATTTGTGAAGGTATGGCAGAAATTCTGTTCTCTGTAGTACTGTTATTCATTCAGACTTGAACTCTTTGAGCTTTGATATTTCATGTGTCTTTTAGATTTTTGTTTCATGACCACCTATTTTTCGCTATTAGATTCTGATTAGCAGTAGCAACAGCTTTGGCAGAGACAACAGTAGTGAAGTTCTTAAGCTTTAGGCCAAGTAGCTTCTCAGTGAAGCAACGTTTTTCCAAGTCTTCTAATTAGCCTTGAACACTATTACATAATGTTAAAGTATTTTTATAATTAGAAGTTAATGAAAAAGTGGTGGTGCCTTAACAAGAATTACATCACTACCTGTTCAAAGTATTTCTGTTAGTTCAATCTACTTCAATATTTTCTGTGGTAACTATTTTTAAAAAGTAACTTTGCATTTTAAGTCGATCATAGCTTCATCTTGGATGCCCTCTATGACAGTCAATGTATTGTTAAATGCATTTAAAATACCGACTTTGTGTCATGTTCCTTCCAGGTGCATTCTGCTCCCTCTCTTGGGAATGAAGCCCCCTCAGCAGAGCCTCTTCATGCTGGTGGATTCGGTGGACGAGGGCTGTAACGTTGCTGAGGGTGAACAGACTTCCACGAGTTTATCTGGGACAATAGCAGAGATTTTAGCCAGCCACTTCGAGTTCTTCCCTCCCTGGCTGCTCCTCCTGTGTTCTGCCCGCAAGCAGAGTAAAGCTGTTACAAA
This sequence comes from Dicrurus megarhynchus, assembly GCA_013399195.1. Classification (NCBI taxonomy): domain Eukaryota; kingdom Metazoa; phylum Chordata; class Aves; order Passeriformes; family Dicruridae; genus Dicrurus; species Dicrurus megarhynchus. The sequence continues at coordinate 791,941 of VXAD01008715.1, forward strand.
AATGTTTACAGGTGAGCACAGAGCACGGGAATTGTTTGGGACCTGTTCCTAGGACGTTGTATTTATCAGGCCCTGGGTGGAAAGCAGTGCTGCACGCTTAGTTCTGAAAAATGACAATAGCAAAAATGGCAATTCTGAAAAACACACATCCCAGTTTACCCAGGACTATGGAAAGCTTCAATCAGCCAAGCATTTTAGAGTTAAATTATATCTTTGCAAAGCATCCATGTTCTCCGAAGCGTTCGTGCTTTGCTCATTTTATAAAGCTTAAAACAGTGTAGGTGATGTGTAAGTGCAGAAGTATTTCAGCTGCATACACCCATTCCTTACAACCTCAGAAGGTTTTCCTTTCATCTCCCATTAAAATCTCTCCCTGTGTTTGCAGAAAGTGGGTAATAATCTGTGAAGGTGAAATTGGAGAGAGGAACAATGTAGATGTGGATTCTTGGACTGTGCTTTTGGCAAAGGTTGCACAGTAAAAAAAATTTTTACAGCTTCTTCATCCAGGCTTTACTGTGTCATGAGAACATTTCTTCACTGTAATGACATTGTTACTGGACGTTCTCTGAAATTTAATAAAAGGCAATATCTGGACTGGATTCCAGGCCTATGTATAAAGCCTGTGTGTATTAAGGACACAATTAGGACAAAAATGTGATTATAGAACTTAGACCCATAGGCTTGCTCGTTTCCACAGTGGCAAAAGGTCAATGGGATAATTGCATTTTGGAATGAAGTACTGTATTAATCAGTGGCAGACATGAAGACTGGTATTTGGGAGTATGTGAGAACTAAAAGAAACTTTGGGGTAGCTTCACAGGGTTCCTTCAGGCATTCATATGGGAATAGTTTTGTCAAAGCATGGCTGACTACATACCTTGTCATTGCCAAAAAAACAGACAAATCTTTTTCACAACAGTTTTATTTCCTTTCCATTAAATCATACGGTATTTCAGACTAGTCCTAAAAAATTGCTGTTGTCTTCTAAGTATATTTCCAGATGGAATTCCTGACAGGAAAAATCAGCAGAAGTAATGGATATGCCTTTAAAATAAATTTAATTCAAGTGAGTTAATTTTTCATTTCCACAGAGTATGATTTGATGAATAGCATAAAGGAAATTGGTGTGTGATACTATAATCCCATCTTCACAGTGGAAAAGGTAGGGCAAAGAAAGAATTGGACACAAACTGAGAAGAAATTTTAGGGTCTATTCGGAGGAAGTGGTGGTTTAGCCACTCTGAAAGGAAAATGTGACATTACAGCCAATGTGATGGCTGCCCATTTAATTCACTGTTGGAGGATTTTCCTGTTACCAGCCAATACTCAAGTTTGCAGAAGGTGTAGTGAGGATATGAGGAGCGTGGCTGAAGCTTCTGTTAACTTCAAAAATGATGCAACTTTGTGTTGTAAAACTGCAAATAATGTGTATTTCTTTTTGGGTTCTGGCCTGAAAAGGATTGACTGACATTAACTCTTCTACTGGGGCAAACTTTTCTCCTCCTTTGTGGTATTTGAATCTTTACTTTTAGCTGAGCTGATTTTTAAAGCTATTTATTTTTAACTGGTGGGCAGGCAGAATTGAAGATCAACAGTAAGTATTTGGACCAAATAAAAATCAGTTGCACTGTAACTCGGTAAGAGAGATTGGGATCCTTTTAGGATTGATTAGGAAAATGTGTCCCATCTGTAGTTTTTTCTGTTAAAAAAGTTTTGGAGTATGGTATGAAATATACATTAACCAATATTAATTTGTTTGCAGTAAGTTTATATCTGTTTTCACTTAAAATTTTCATGCAGTGAAAACTTCCTCCGGATCTGTCTGACAAACAGGTTTAGCTTTCATTTCAGCAAAGTGTACCCAATGACTGGAAGCAGTATTGCTGCAGTGGCCTTATCCTGATGATGCTCTTTTTTGGGTGTGCAGTACAGATGGGAGTTCTGCAAGCCAAAAATAGTGATGACATGGAAGAGAGAGTCCAGTCTTTCTCACCCACTGTCATCCTGACACTGCCAGTGATGAATAATCATCCCTAGCATGCTTAAGAATGAGAAAAGGAGGAGGGGTGTTTATTCTGATCCTCTTTGTTCTTTCACTTCTGGTGGTGACTTATTTATGAAAACTGAATAGTTGTGCCTGCATCTGCTGCAGCTTGTGCTCTGGGCCCTTCTGTATTCCCAGATTCTGTAGTAGCACAATGTGCTATGGATTTTTTCCCCTTACTCAGATTCTCAGCTTTCATTAATTAAAAAAAAAAAAGTTTTGCCTCTTGTGGCTACAGAGACAACCTCAAAAATATGAACCAAATGTGAGATGATGCCTGGTTGAGTCTGTGGTCGCCCTCCACAGTGAGCAAATGCCAAATGAGTTAGGAAAGGAGGGGGACAGATAACTGCTTTCTCTTCATGTGCTCTGTCACCAGCTGCCACATGCTGCCTGCTTGCTTTTCCTAATGGCTTTTCCCCTAAATTTAACAATTCTGTCCTGCACCCATAGTTATCCACCTTGTCTCCCACGTCATCATTTGTTATTGTTTGGCTCCAAGTGTGGGCACTCAAGCAGCTACATCAACACAGCCTTTCCAACGTGAAAGTGGCCCAGAACATACAGTTTATTTTTTTTACTTTTTTAGCTAATGAGCTTAATCTAATGATTCTTCTGAAATGAGACTAAATCTTGAAAGCATAGGAGTCGTGCTTACAAAACTAATTTCCTGTCTTGAAAATCCATCATATTAGTTGGAAAACTTGAGGCATTTCAAAAGCAGGCAATTTTACATAGATAAGTTGGAGTGAACAGCAGATAATTTCTCATTAACAGTATAAAGGTAGGTGGACAAAAGTGCACATGTACAATTGGTTTAAGAAGGCTTTTTTTTAATAGGCTTTTACCTAATTTCTTCTTTTTTGCTAGACACATAAATCAAGTATCTGTGGCATCTGGCTTGATTATACCCCTCAATTAAACACTGGCATTCTTCCAAAGAATTCCTTCTCATGCATGAGGCATGAGTGCACCAGTGCAGCACAACCTGTGCAGATATCACATCTCAGGGAGCCGTAGTTCTCATAAAGTTAGTAGCAAATACCAAAAACATACTGGAAACTTTAATAAAAAGACCCAAAAGTGGAGGTGAAAGGGTTCAGTTTAGCGTCAGAGGCAGCTTAAGTGCCATTCACCCACTTGTCCATAGGCAGAAACAGACAATGTCATCCAGTTTACATTCATCCTTTTGTCATTCAGTTCCAGACAGACAGGTGCTTTTAAGAGTTGATATTTACCCAAATTTATTCTTGATTTGAAATCCTGGGAACATGTCTTTCTCATGTTTCTGCTATTTACTGGTCTGAATAGATGTGAAGGGTTGTTTTCCTTACAGCCTTTCCAAAAAAAATTAAAAGATAAGCAAAAATATGAAAACTTTAGAGAAATACAGTAAAAAATCACAACCCAGCTTCTCTCAAAAACCTCACTGTTTGGTGATTAAAGCTACTCAGGTAGTTCTTTTGCTGAATCCCCAAATCAAATCAGTTGCCAGATTTGGAGCTGAACCTTTCTCATTAGCTGCCATTCCAGAAACTAAATGGCATGAGACTACTTCAGGAGGGATTGCTTCCAAAGTAAAGAATCTAAGTTGTCCTCTAAATTTTCATTGTAGGTTGGAATTTATTTGGGTGACTTCATGTTTCTTTGAAGTCTTCATGGGGGTTGGACTTTTACTATAAAAGATAAACTATATGTATTTATGTGGTTGTAAAATTCACTTTTATAATATTGAAGCTTTGAAAAAGTTTATTTCTTGTTTAGGTTTGGAGTTTGGAAAGAAAAATTCTTTAGAATGCTTGGGAAATAAATAGGGAGCTTTTAATAACTATGTCCTTTCTTTTCACTACTGCTTTGAAAACGCTGTACTAGGGAATTTCATATTTCCTTGTAAAAAGTCGTGTGTGAACTCGGAACTTAATTGCCTTGTAATTAAAGAGGGAAGACTAAATTGTTTTAAATGGACTATTACCTGTAGATCTAATTAAATAAACTTCTGTGCAGTGACACGGACCAGTGAGAGCAGCAGATTTCAGCCTCAGTGTCTCATAGCACCTGCAGAAGAGGCAGAGGAATTTCTAATGCACAGTATACTGCAAATGCACTAAAAGCTAAGTGTGCTGCCTGAGTCCCCAGGTGCCCTTTACTCTGCTGGATAAGTTATTCTTTTTGAGCAGGTGTGCATAAATGGCCAAGAAATACCTAATTCAATACATATTTAGATCAGCAGTGTAAATTATTAATGCCAAATTACTGCCATGTTTGTAATCATTTGGATTACTCTAAAGCTGACAATTCAGTTAAATACATTTTAAAATGTATTTAAAACTTCTGTTATGTGCTTATGTAAATCATTGAAAGATATGAAAGTGGAAGGATATTTTTAAGTATTGAAACTTGCTAGTTAATAGCTTTTTTACTATTGAAGTATGAAAAGGTTGACATGCTATAAAAGTATTTATAACCAAGATACTTTTTTTTCCCCTTTTGAATGACCCTAGATCTCGCCAAGGAATACATTTGGAACAGATTTGTTTACTGAACTGCCAGAAATGTAGTAAATCAGAACAATCCATATTGGAGCTCCCATTGGGTTGAAAGTGATGTGTTGTAAGAAAAATTTTAACAATGCAAAAAGCAGGGTCGTGGGACTGCACGTTCTGTGTACTGTAACTTCTGCTTTGCTGAGCTTAAAGTAGTTCATGGGAATGCATCTGAAACAAAATGAGCTTTCTCTTAATATTTTGGTGCTTCTTGTCCATGAAAGTGACTTATTGTATGGGGCAGGGTTGAAAAGCAAGTTTGCAGGGTCTTTGGAAATGTAAAATGACCTCATTTAGACAGATATTTGGGGAAAAAAAATGTGGCTTTGTTTTCCTTCTTCAATCTAGCAACAAAAATCTCAGACTTCAAAAAATACACTTCTGTCTATAAGGCCTCTTGAATTATTTGCTTATAATAGTATGGCCTGGTGCAGTGGTTAAAATTAACATCCTGTTTATGTCCAAAAGTCTGTTACAATGGCAGTTTGTTAATCCCAGCCCTTAAAGGGCATTTCATCCCTGGGATACGTGGAGGTCTGCATGAGTGTAGTGTGCTCCTTGCTATCCAAGCTTATTTTCAGATACAATATATAGGATGTCATTAACAAGGAATGTATGGAAATACTGCAGAAAAGAAAAAAAAGGGAAAAAAAAACAATTTTTGGCTTCCATAAACATGCAGCCAATCAAATAGTTTTAAAACTGCTCAGAAGCCTTCTGAAATTTATTTACTTCTCTGAAGTGCTTAGATATTTGGTGTATCTCAGGCAAGTACAGATCAGGGTAGTATTTTTAACCATAATATGGAGCAAAGTAATCAGAGCATTGTAGAATGTTTTGTGTTGGAAGAGACCTTAAAGACCATCTTATTCCAACCCCCTGCCATGGGCAAGGACACCTTCCACTATCCCAGGTTCCTCAGAGCCCCATCCAGCTTGGCCTTGAACACTTCCAGGAATGGAGCATCCATTGGGCACTGATACCTCATATAAAGGAAAAAAAAACCACCAAACACACAAACCCTTCTTTTTTAACTTTTTTATTTGGAGGGCTTATGGTTTGGGTTTTTGGTTATCACATCCAAAGTGATTTTGTTTGCTTTCCCACCCATTTTGGGAAGCAAAATGAAAATTGTTTTTCAAAGAACACTCGCAAGACAAGCAAGAGTCTTCTGTTTTTGAAGCAGAGATACAGAGACTGAGGCGCTTAAACAGTTATCACTCTGCAAGTTTTCCTGGGAAGGCTGGGTGTCAGGGGAGGTGAAGTGTAGTCATTAGTCAGGCAACACTGAACATCAGCTGAAATCTCAGGATTGCTGTTGTGCCAGTCCATCAGGGATTTTCTCGTGGCAGGGAAAAGAAATCCACTCCTGAAAAAACACTTGAGCGATGTAAAAATAAAAACAGCTTGCATTGGCAGGTATATATCAGAAGGAAGGATGTGGGCACGGGATTAATGTGAGAGGTTGGGGTTTTGTGAGCAGGGTCACTTAGGTCTGAAGACATAGAAAATGAGTGTGCAGAGCCCTCTGCCTGTTCTCATTCAGCCAAGTGACAGGGACAGATCTGTAAGAGGAGAAGCAGGGCAGTTCAAAGGAAGGTGAGTGGACAGGGTGGTTGTATTTGCTCCAAATTGAGCAAAACAGAGCTGTTCCCTCTGCACACATGAGCCAAGCAAAGGGACACTTGTCTCTAATTACAGCTCCTTGTATGCGTGTGACTGTGAGTCCATGCACCAAGCAATGCCCTGGTTTTGGTGTTACTTTTTCACTTCTGTATCTTCTGAAGGATCCTGACCTAGAAACAGCCTTTCACTTCAAGTGAGAGCTTGGGATCTGCAGAATCACAGGGCACTGTCTGTTCTTACTCAGCAAAGTTTTTTATTTGGGTTATGTGCAAGAATTAAGGGCTTCACAAAGTTACATACAGAATATTTTAATAAAATGCATAGTAAATCAATGAATTATGCCATCCTACAGGTCAGGTTAGGACATTACTTAAATTTGTGGTACATTATGGTGGATAAAGCTGGTTCTGTGTTTCCTTTTAGAGTAAAAAAAAAAAAAAAAAAAATAGAAGCCTCTGGAATGGAGAAAGATTATTTTCTTCCTCCTGGCCTTTTCATTCAAAAATCTTCAAGTAGTCAATCTTACTTGTGTAGTCTTACCCTCTGAACTGGCTGTGCAAAAGTGTCCTCTCCAGTGATTTCATTTTGTAGAGAAGCATGATTTTGTTTTAGGTATTCTATTGGTTTAGTCCTGTTTGTAGTGCTTCCAAAATTAATAAAATACTAAGGGAAGCAGAAATATTTTAGTAACACTTCCATAGTTGGCCTCTCAGTTCTGATCTGTTGTGTTTGTACAGTGCTCGTGTAGACTAAACAATTAACAGAGTGATCTTAATGGGACATTCAGAACCTCTGCTGAAGCCACTGGGGAACAAAAACCACAGCTCTGTTATCAGCTTGAACTTGCTTTCAGAACAAGCTCACAGACCAAGCAGTTTGATCCACAGGGTGTTTAAATACAATAAAAACACAATTCTAGAAGCACCATCCTTCACAGGCTCACTTAAAATGATTTGTTCCGTGGAGATGGGGCCAGAATTGAATTGGAACATGTTGATCTATGGTTGCTTTTCCTTCGGTATAATTTAGAGTTTAGTAACTTTGCTTTGGTTTGAAGAGCAGAGCTGGTTTTGTTTCTGACTAGCTGAGCTGGCTGTAAGGAAGGGATTACAACCTGTCCCTGGAGAAGTGAGGTGCAGTTCTGGCCTGAACCACAGTCACTGGAGCTGCCGTGTCTGTGACCTCTGTGGTTTTCCCGTAACTTCCGCAAGATCAGCGTTCAAACAGCGCAATGTGTCATTAATCAGAGAGGGTAGGTCCTCCTCGAGTGCTTACCTTGGCCCTACCAGAGCAAATGTTTGAAATGGCAGAGGCAGCCCTGGATCCACACAGCTCTGCCTTCGTTCAGCCCCATTCCCGAGAGTCTTACAGGCCACTGACGTGGCGCAGGGAACTTCCTCGCACGTGCTGCTAGGAGAAGTGTCCTTTTCCTTGAGTGGGGAGGGGACGGACACAGTCTGTGTGTATGAAATAATGTCCCTTTTCCCTCTAAAGAGTAAACAGGCTGGAAAAACAGTGAGATCATATGACTACAAGAAAACCTGTTTCTTTATACCATGAGTCACCTACCAGAGAACCAGGGTGTTTATCTAAAACTCAGTTCTCACCTGCAAAAAGAAGGTAATTTTCAGTGCACAGAGGTCTAGATATTTAAAACTATTTTTGAGTGTCTCTCATTGTATCATAAAAGCTTTTAAAAGAAACAGTGGTGGTCAAGTTAGTGATTTATATACATTTAATCATGCATATGCAGCAGGTGTGAATACCCTCTTCTGTAATTAAATAAACGTAATAATTGTCTTAATCTAAGTAGCTGAAAATTACTTAGAATTCCATTGTTAACCACACTGGAGAAGGGATTATTCCTTTAATAATATAATAATACTTAATCTTATTTTGGTTGCAGTTTTGATGGTTTTGCTTAGTTTAGTATTGTCCAAGGCAGACACACAATGTCTATTTCAGAGTGATTTTCAATATTTTTTTTGTTAATAGCACATATTTTTTCTTATAGTAGATGATGGTAACAGTGCATCTAATTATCAAAGTTTTCTGCTATTATAATTAATTTATATTCACGGTGTTTACAGGGGAAAATATTTTATTGTGGTCGTTCCCCACCCAAAAATGTCTTGGCTTTATTTACTCTTCTTTCAACATTGAGTTAAGCAGAACTGGATCAGAAATAACTACAACTTTCTGTCCTCTCAATAGGTTTTCGAAAAATCAGTCTGGACGACCTCCGAAAGGCTTACATTGTGAAAGATGTGCAGCAATATATTCTGCATCGTTTGGACCAGGAGGAAGCCCTGAGACAACACCTCACAAAGGAAACGGCAGAAATGCTGAATCAGCTTCACATCAAAAGCAGCGGTTGCTTTCTGTATCTGGAACGTGTCCTAGATGGAGTTGTGGAGAATTTTATTATGTTACGGGAGATCCGTGATATTCCAGGAACATTAAATGGCCTCTACCTTTGGCTCTGTCAGAGACTTTTTGTGAGAAAACAGTTTGCAAAGGTCCAGCCTATCCTTAATGTAATTCTTGCAGCCTGCAGGCCCCTAACCACCACGGAATTGTATCACGCGGTGTGGACCAAAAACATGACCATGACAATGGAAGACTTTCAACGCAAATTGGATGTCCTGTCGAAAGTCCTTATCGATGGCCTTGGAAATACAAAAATCCTGTTTCATTACAGTTTTGCAGAGTGGTTGCTGGATGTAAAGCACTGTACACAGAAATACTTGTGTAACGCTGCAGAGGGACACAGAATGCTGGCGATGAGTTACACCTGCCGGGCAAAGGATTTAACGCCATTAGAAGCTCAAGAGTTTGCATTGCATCTCATTAATTCTAATTTACAGTTGGAGACTTCAGAGCTGGCTTTGTGGATGATATGGAATGGCACACCTGTCAAAGACTCCCTGTCAACCTTAATTCCTAAAGAGCAAGAGGTATTACAGCTGCTGGTAAAGGCTGGTGCTCACGTCAACAGCGAAGATGACCGTACGTCCTGCATCGTTCGGCAGGCCCTGGAGAGGGAGGACTCCATCCGCACCTTGTTGGACAACGGGGCGTCCGTCAACCAGTGCGATTCCAACGGGAGAACGCTCCTGGCCAACGCGGCCTACAGCGGCAACCTCGACGTGGTCAACTTGCTGGTGTCGAGGGGAGCGGATCTGGAGATCGAAGACACCCACGGGCAAACAGCGCTGACCTTGGCTTCTCGGCAGGGGCACACCAAGGTGGTCAACTGCCTCATCGGCTGTGGGGCCAACGTCAACCACACTGACCACGACGGCTGGACGGCGCTGCGGTCAGCAGCGTGGGGAGGGCACACGGAGGTGGTGTCCGCGCTCCTGTACGCCGGGGTCAAAGTGGACTGTGCGGATGCCGACAGTCGGACGGCGCTGAGAGCGGCAGCGTGGGGAGGGCATGAGGATATTGTGCTGAATCTGCTCCAGCACGGCGCTGAAGTCAATAAAGCTGACAACGAGGGCAGAACGGCTCTGATCGCAGCCGCGTACATGGGGCACAAAGAGATCGTGGAGCACCTGCTGGACCACGGTGCGGAGGTGAATCACGAGGACGTGGACGGGAGAACGGCGCTGTCTGTGGCTGCGCTCTGTGTGCCGGCCAGTAAGGGACACGCCTCGGTGGTCAGCCTCCTCATCGACCGCGGTGCTGAAGTTGACCACTGTGACAAGGATGGCATGACTCCACTGCTGGTAGCTGCCTATGAAGGACACGTGGACGTGGTCGATCTGCTTCTGGAAGGAGGAGCTGATGTTGATCACACGGACAATAACGGCCGGACACCGCTTTTGGCAGCAGCCTCCATGGGCCACGCCTCAGTTGTGAACACTCTCTTGTTTTGGGGCGCAGCTGTTGACAGCATTGACAGTGAAGGTAGAACAGTTCTGAGCATAGCATCTGCACAGGGAAATGTTGAAGTAGTACGGACTCTGCTGGACAGGGGGCTAGATGAAAATCACAGAGACGATGCAGGCTGGACGCCTTTGCACATGGCAGCTTTTGAGGGTCACAGGTTGATCTGTGAAGCTCTTATAGAACAAGGTGCTAGAACAAATGAAATTGATAATGATGGACGGATACCTTTCATATTAGCTGCACAAGAAGGCCACTATGATTGTGTGCAGATGTTACTGGAAAATAAATCCAACATTGATCAGAGAGGCTACGACGGGAGAAATGCTCTCCGGGTTGCTGCCTTAGAAGGTCACAGAGATATAGTTGAGCTACTGCTCAGCCATGGAGCAGATGTGAACTACAAAGATGCTGATGGCCGGCCAACGCTTTATATCTTAGCATTAGAAAACCAGCTTACAATGGCTGAGTATTTTTTAGAAAATGGTGCAAACGTCGAAGCAAGCGATGCTGAAGGAAGAACAGCACTCCATGTTTCCTGCTGGCAGGGCCATTTGGAGATGGTGCAGATGCTGATAACGTACCATGCTGATGTGAACGCTGCAGATAACGAGAAGAGATCTGCTTTGCAGTCTGCTGCGTGGCAAGGCCACGTCAAGGTCGTGCAGCTTCTCATCGAGCATGGTGCTCTGGTTGACCACACATGTAATCAAGGTGCTACTGGACTCTGCATTGCAGCCCAAGAGGGGCACATTGACGTTGTCCAGATCTTACTGGAGCATGGTGCTGATCCCAATCACGCCGACCAATTTGGACGCACTGCTATGCGAGTTGCAGCCAAAAATGGACACTCCCAGATTATTAAATTACTGGAAAAATATGGTGCATCGACTCTGAATGGTTGCACTCCGTCTCCAGTCCACACAATGGAGCAGAAACCCTTACAATCAGTCTCCTCTAAGATGCAGTCCTTAACGATGAAGTCCAATAGTTCAGGGAGTACTGGAGGAGACATGCAGCCTGGAATGCGGGGATTATCCAACGGGCCTGCGCACGCCTTCAGTTCTCCTTCGGAGTCGCCCGATTCCACGGTTGACCGTCAGAAGTCATCTTTATCAAATAATTCCCTGAAAAGCTCCAAAAATTCCTCTCTCCGCACCACGTCCTCGACGGCCACTGCTCAGACGGTGCCCATTGATAGTTTCCACAGCCTGTCGTTCACGGAGCAAATCCAGCAGCATTCCCTGCCACGCAGCAGAAGCAGGCAGTCCATTGTTTCCCCTTCTTCCACAACTCATTCCCTAAGTCAAAATCATAATTCACCAAGTAGCGAGTTTGAATGGAGCCAAGTGAAACCTAGTTTGAAATCAACTAAAGCGAACAAAGGAGGCAAAACAGACAACTCCAGCAAGTCTGGGTCAGCTGGAAAAAAAATAAAGCAGAGTAGTTCCTCCCAACCCAAAGTGCTAGAGTATGAAATGACTCAGTTTGATAAACGAGTACCTGTTGCTAAATCTGGGACAAGCATGCCACTGAAATCAATGCCGCCAGAGCCACAGTGCAAAATTCTGGTCCCCCCAGCTCAGCAAGAAGTTGGTCGATCTCAGCAGCAGTTCCTGATTCACCAACAGAGTGGGGAGCAGAAGAAGAGAAATGGCATTATGACGAATCCAAATTACCATCTTCAGAGCAATCAGGTTTTTCTCGGCAGGGTTTCTGTCCCACGAACGGTGCAGGACAGAGGGCATCAGGACGTGTTGGAAGGCTATCCCTCCGCAGAGACAGAACTCAGCCTTAAGCAAGCCTTAAAACTTCAGATTGAAGGTAGCGACCCAAGCTTCAACTACAAGAAGGAAACACCATTGTAAAAGGTAACTTACCCAGTCACAAAGGAACCAAATGCCTGCATTTCATCGTGTGCATTTAAAATGTGCTAAAATTACATTTTATTATCGTCTACCATCATAATTGCTTATGTGATGAATGTTAAAATCTTAACCTGGCAAGTATTTCCTTCGCTGTCATTTAAAAGCATCAGCCACAGAGGAATTGGATCGCTGTCACGTTGTCTGTTGAATTCGGTTGCTCCGATTGTGCCCCACAGTCTTTGATAAGTGACTGCATAAAAGAGCAAGTTTCACATAGCACTGATTTGGAATTTCATTTTCAAACATAAGAACAGATGAAAATTTTAATATATGATATTTTCAGGTACAGTCTTTATTTCATTATTTACAAAAATGCTCCTCAGGAATTTTCTGAAGGTTCTTATAGGCAACCACTCTTCTGAATGTGGATTTCAAGGGTGAAGCATAAGTATTTATAAATTAGAAAGTAAAAATACTATTCTAAAGCTTTGATTTTATATTTCTGTTACTGTAAAGGTAATCTTCCTATAAAAGAGGTGGCGTTTTTATTAGAGCAAGATTATAATCTATGTTATGGTACCAATTTTCTGACCATTCTGTTGTTCTTAATCAGGGGAGGTCATTTAGATATCTCACCTCCTCTCCAATACTGAATTTTAAGCTGAAAAAGTAATTATAAGTCTCTTTTTCAGACCTGAATTGTCAGTGAGTCAGCTAAAATAGTTCTGTTTTTCTCCCTCTTCCTGTTGAGGTGTATGTTTTTTAGGGTATTTAGAATGTGTTAATATATCTTCTGTTTGAATTTCAGAGAAGCAGCATCTTTATCAAATGTGTGCCCACCTCTTATTGCTTGGTCACTTATTTTTGATAACATTTTTTTGTGTGGGAATGCAGCATTTTGGACAGCTCAGGCTGCTGCTCCTTAGAACAAGAATGTTCTTGCCAGTTCTGACTCAGTTCTGCTGCAGGTCATCAAAGACAGCATGTTTCTAGGACAGTTGCAGGTGGTGCAGAATTCACAGATGGAAGGTTTACAGCTGTCAAGAACACATAAGCAGGCATTTTCCCAAAATGTCCTGGAAGCTGATTTTAATGGAATACATCTGTAGATGTAGCTGAGGTCCCTGGAGAATTGCAGAGCGATAGAATATTGTGCAGGACCCTGTTGGGTTGGCATTTTGGTTAAATTACAACGTTTGAAGCAATAAAGTGTTTCAAAAACATCTGTGCTGGAGCCTGCACATTTGTAAAATACAAATATTAGCAAAGGGTCAGATTAGCTGTGGGACAGGACAGCAGGAGCAGGCATAGAGAGGAATCATCAGCTGGGAGAGAAAAGGCCTTCAACTTGGTAAAAATTACAAGGATTTCAGATTCCCACAGGAGTACATCATGCCCAAACAGGATTAGAATTTATTTGTAATTTTTTCCTGCTTGCATAAAACTTTAAGACGTGTAATTAAGGATTGTATTTCCTAACTCTTTTATGTGCCTGCACCTGATGTTCATTTCTTGCTTTCATGTTATACCTTATTGTAAATCCACTGCATGGTTCTGACGTAGAATGTGTTCATCTGACCTGACCTGTCATCAAAAGACTGGTTTTGATGAATTTTCCCATCTTTCTTTATTTTAAAATACAAACAGCATGTAAAGAAATCTGAACATTCCACCTATAATACTAAAATTTGGCTTTGCTTTATCTGGAACAAAGGGCGTGTTACTGAAAATTCAGGGTTTCTCTCAGTGAAGTTCTTGGTTATGCAAATGGCTAAAAAAATGAGGTGTGGATAACCAAATGGTTCCTCTTGCTTTTCTCTTTAACACTTTCCAGAGCATCATTTTAAAGATGGGAGTTTAGAACAGTTTTGTGTGGATTATGAGTTGCTTGGCACAGGCTGTAATTTACCTCCTCTTTTGCCAAGTCTCAAGCACAGAAGAAACGGTAATTTCCCTGACCGGTGGATAAATGAGTCACCTGTGGGGAATCACTTTAGAAACACTCCATGGGAGCACCACAGGAATGGCTTTCCTTCCCTGGCTGCTGCTTCCCAGCCTATCCAGGAAGCTCTCCTGCTGTGGGGACCACGTAGCTGCTCCGGATGGCAGAGAGCACAGGGAATCAATCACAGGATTGGGGTTAGGCAGGAAACTCTTTTCCTCCTCAGGTTGTTGTGTGCTTTTAACTTTAACTAGGGATGATACAGCTCCCTTTCTGACAATACTGTTTGTGTTACAGACTATTTCAAAGCTTAATGTTTTTATTTTGTACTTCCAGGCCAATTCCATGATGCTGTGAACAGAAGCGCTTCTGCTCCCAATGATTTATCAGCTGGCTGGGATGAAAGCAAACAATGCTTGTTTAGTCCACCTAGAAATTCAAGAATGTGATTCCTACAGTACAGTTACCTTAATTACTGTAACGTGCCTACATTTTCAGGCTGCCTTCTCAGTATAACCCTCTGTGCTTCGAAATTTTATTTTGTGTACTTTGTATTTAATACACAGAATGAGCACTTTTTTTAATGGCAGAAAGATATATGCTGTATTTCTCTGACCACAGCTGAAAATGGTAAGAACCAGGAATTCTGATTTCCTATTCCAGATTGCTTGGTAGAGGTGCATGTGCCACAGTGAACTGTGTTATGGAAAAGGCAGTGCTTTTTGTATTTATTTTTCTGTGGCTAAAGAAAATAAGCAAAGAGTTTGTCACATTTGCATTGTTGTCATGTATTGTCAGTTCCCTGTGTACTTCAAAGAGCTCCCTCCAGAATTACAGGTCTTGTAACAGTATTTTATAAATACTGTACTTGTGTGTTCTGTCTGTGTAATTGCTGTTCAGTGGTGGCAAAGAAGCCGGACTGCAACCACCTGCAGTATCTTTGGGATTTTTAAGAGGTAAAAATCTACTCTCTGGTACTACAGCACCAAATCTGGATGGCAGACTGGGACCACTGAAAGCAATAGGCTTATTTTGGACACTTGGTCTTCAATAGCTTCTGTTATTGCTGCAGTGATGAGGTAACTAATATGGGTGTATCTGAGGTGCTAAAAGGTCTGATCTTGCTTTCATGTATATCTTTATACATTAGAAACAGCTCTTTCTCTTTTCCAAGGTAAAAGACTATTATTGGGAATGTCAGCAAAGCGAACCATGGAAAATACAGACACTTTGTGAGTGGGGCTGAGAGAATATGCAGCGAGAGTGCAGTGGAAAAGCACAGTGACAGCGTTGCCTGGGGAGTACAGAGATTACTGAGTTAGCCCTGTCCTGAGACAATAACTCCTTAAAGCACAAACTTGTATGAATGTGGTTACTGCTTCAGGGGGATGAGGTAGAGCCAGCGTGTCTCTGTACCTGGAGCACGGTTAATCAGCAGTCGGGAGAGTCCGTCTATGGATAATGGAAAGCTGGTTTCCCGCTCCTACAGCAGAAAAATTTTACTTGTATGAAAGAGAGCAAAGTCAAGGTCATTGTTGTGAAAGTGAGCAGTGTGAGTTTTTCCTTTGAATGTGCACATCTTACTTGCACAGTTCTGCAAGTGATAAAATGAAGCAGGTGGGTTATTTTCTCCTACAAATGCAAGCTATATTCTACTATTCACCATTACACAGCCTTGCTCTTTAGAAAATAAGCCTATTTTTGTACACAAGTATTTCTTCTAAAGGCTTGGGTTTCATCTTTTTCATACTCTAATTCTGATCATTCCAAAAATAAGAGGATAGAGAACTGAGGTTATTTTTCATAGCTGATTAATTAGATCCTTAAACTTTGATGAATGGCCCCTGGATGTAGATGTAGTGCATATTCTGAGGCACTAAAGGGCTCCATGTCTGGTTATTATGATCAACCGTCATCAGAATACCTTTTTTTTTTTTAAAATCTTGCACCTCCCTTCTTATTTGCTTGTTCCTAAATGTAAAAAAGAATCTTTTATAGTCAGGCATTCAGCATATAGTAAAATTAGATGTTAGAAGCTGACACACGGGCAATATGGATTATTCTGAATGTTTCATGTATTGAATTTCTTGTCCCTGTGGGACAATTATAAAATAAACATAACAGGAGTCTCGCAGAATGGCCTTAAGAGGGTTAGTGGCTTAGAAAAGAGAAAGTACCAAAATGTTCTCAGCAAACTTGTTCCAAACCTCAAGTATAGTACATTTGCAATACTGTGCAAGGATATGACTTTTCTTAGTTATTAGATGTATGTTTTGTTCTGTAGAAAGGGATCCCTGAATGCCAACATTTTTTCTACTGACCTTGACTGTCATTGGGATATATTTATTTAATTTTATTGTGTTGTTACTAATTGCACCTTGTGGACAGAGGACGTAAAAATATGGCCAATTTCACAAGGGGCCACAACTTAGAGATAGTCTGGTGGGTTTTGTGTGAATAGTATTTACATTTGAAACAGTCACTGGGGAAACCCTCTCTCCAAATCAGCAGAAGGTAGACCTGTCGGAAATGTTTTCAGAATGACAATTCTGCCACATTTTGAATATCCCTTTGGAACGGAGCATGAATTGCTTTAAAGCATCTATTTTCTCAGAAGGTCTGTGTAATTCCACGTTGCTGTTTGCGTGTGATTTTTAGCATCACCATTTGTGAGGGGTTTGTGTGCCAAGCAAAGTTGCTGTTCCCCCCGTTGCTCCCTCTACTCTGCCCTTTCCCATCTGTAAATGGAAGGGAGGTGAGCAGAGGGATGTGCTGTGACTCTGCACAGCTCCTTCTGCCAGGGCAGCAGTTCTCACCACCTAAAAAACCTGAATCAAACAGGAATTCTGTTTCTCTTCATCCCATTTCGCTGGTCCTTCCAAGGTCATCTCCACAAGACATCCAAAATTCTTGACGGGAGAGCTGGGGAAAAAGACTGTTTTGTGGACACGGATCTCAATACTGTGTGCATGTGGAAAAACTCATCTGGAGAGAAATGCATTAAGAGATACCGAGGCACAATTGATGCATTTTTGTCTTCTCTGTGATCAGTATTGAAAACGTTGCCATTTCTTTAAAACTAAAAAGGTGTTTTCCCTCCTCAGTTACTCTGCTATGCAAATGTCTGTTATGCTTAATATTCCCCATCTGAACTCCTCAGTTAACTTGGTTTGCAGATAGACTGTTTTTTCCTGGAGTGGGTTGTAAATAGCCTTTAATGTACATTGAATGAATTTCACATTGTAAAATTTTTATTTTATTCCTTGTATTATATTAAGCGAAAATCCCTGTGTATATTAAAGTGCATAATAAATATATTTGCTTTTCAGCAGACATCTAACTGTTTTAATTTTTCTACCTCATTTCCTGGGACATTTCAGGAAAAGGTTATTAAACTTGATTAGCTTTTCTGTAGTAGTAAATGAAGTGTGATGTGTGTGCCCAGTAAGCAGCGCAGGCTAGCAAACCTCAGATCCTGGCATTAATTCCCGTGGCCCTGAGCATTTGCAGGAGAAGATTTGCTGCATGTCCTTCTGTTTAAAATGACCATTTTATACTGTAAATACCATGAGGGCCAATAAATTCACTATTTCAGTTGCTGTAAGTTCTTTACCAGTTCAAATGGATCTTGTTAATTATTGCCTTGATGAGTGTTTCTCAGTCGTATTTTCAGTTTAAGCAAAAGCTCTCTTACTGATGGGGACCTCTCATTTTCCTTGAATTTGTTATTAGGAGAGGTAGGGGAGAGAAGTTTTCTGGTCCTTGCAATAATCCCCTTGGGCCCTGTGATCTTGTCCCACTTCTTCAGATCGTAAAGCTACCGTGATTTCTCTTGAGTGTGAAGGAAGAGTTTGGCTGTGCCATCTGCAATTGATGCTTCAGGTTTACCCCCGGGTATTCTGGTTCACACGGATTCCAGCAGCTGGTGCACGTGGGTCAACTGATTCCTAAGATTAGGTGAATGGCAAAGTTGTCATTATCTGCTGACTTGTTTTCTGTGTATTTCCATTGTTTCTCACAGCAATTATTGACCCTCTTTTGTTAAGTTCTCTGTGTCTGAAATAACAAGGTTTGAGGTGCATTAGTTCAGTGGCTACTTTTCATTGAAGCAAAGAATTTTCACTGAATTAATCTTTGAGTAAGTTCTATGGCATTCCAGAGACAGACATTTTCTTCAGATAAGCACTGTAATAATATTTAAATAAAATTATTCAACACCTGTTTTAAATCTCTTATTCTATGGAATATACACAATCACATTAAATAATGCTTCACATCTTCTGTGAGATCTTTACAACAATTTGGCTTGTGTGTTACATGTATTTTCCAAAAGAAAGCTGAGATTGGTTGGCACAGTAAACTAAAGCTTTTCAGTTGGAGGCCCTTGGAGAGACAGCAGTGAGAATTCGGCATTGATCTAAATCCTAATCGTTTTAGGCTACAAAGAGTCACAGAAATAGGGTATGGGACTGAAATCTGGTTGGCAAATCATTTTGATAAAGGAGTCTCCAAATATGTATGTAAGTAATATAAACGGATTGACCTTTAGAATTAAAATGTAATTTGCTGGTTGGGGGGACAGAATAAGGTGTTGGGGTCTCGGTGTTGGTTTTGGATTTTTATTTCCCCCAATAATTTTTTTGATGTAACTTAACTTTTAAGCCTGCATCTCCTAGGAAAAAAGGTTTTTTGAAATACTAAGGTGAGTAATAAAATTCTCTCCTCTGAGTTAAGGCTGTGAGCAGAGCTGTTGTGTGCTTGTTATGTCAACTTGGTGAACATTAGGCAATCTCATAGGGAGCCTGTTTAAAATTCAAAGCTTTATTCATAAATGACAAAGAGTGGACCTTTATTATGATTTATTCTGTCATTTTCCATTATGCTGGCTATCCAATTCACCATTGTGTTTTCCTGAAGAACAAAACATTCCAGTCTTGCTCTAGCTTTAATAATAGTGTGATAGTTCTGTTGCTGTTTTTTCATACTGCTCTCAGGAAAGGTGTGTTGCTATTCACCAGTAAATCCCAAAACACTTCACAGAAAACACAGGAGAAATACTAAGATAAAGATACATTTGCTCTGTCAGTCGCTTAACAGGCTCAAAACAACGTCAGGAAAAGCCCCTGGGCCTCCCAGCACTGGGCAATTCTGCCGCCTTGAATAACCTGTTGTCTGGCATTAACTCATCTCCTGCTTGCTTTTTTTTTCTTTTTTTTTTTTTTTTTTTTTTTTTTTTTTTTTTTTTTTAGTTGCTTTTTTTAGATGCTTTTTGTGCATTTGCAGTGCAGCTCGCTGAAGGCTGTCCATGCAGCTGGGTGCCTCCAGCTCCAGCTCCTGGCCGGCTGCTGGAGCTGTGGGAGAGGAGTCAGCTCCGCTTTGGAGGCTGCTCCGCCAGCGGATTCCTGTGGGGTTGGGCAGGGGACCACCTCGCTGCGTCTGGCCCGTGCTGAGCAGCGTGGCACGGCAGGGAGATTGCCAAGCTCTCTCTGGAGTTGTGCTCATTTTTCCTACTGCAATCAGAGCTTTCAAAAGCCCTCTTGGAAAAAAAAAAAAAAAATAGAAAAAAAATAGGCTTACCCAGGAGCCCTGTTGACAGATGAGAGCTTTGCGAGAAGCAGTACTGAGCATGCATCCAAAGCGTGTCCCGGTGCCAGTTTTCTGCTAATGTAACACTCGAAATTGAATGGGAGATAAAGCAGTCTGAATGTTTCTGTCTCTGCTAACATTTCATGTCTCCCCTGTGCTGTGGTTAGCTGTCAGCCTGCTGAGGAATTAATGGGGGTGCGTGTTTCTGAAGGCTGTCATTTGATGGTATTCATGGTGTGGAGAGACAAGATCTTTTTACAGGCACAGTCCTCAAAGCAGAGACATTTTTCAGAAGCTGGATAGGACCAAGTTGCATACTTTCCCTTTCAGCTGGACTTTTCCATACAGGAGCAGGAGCAAAAAGCACCTGGAGCGGTGATGTACAAGGTTTAGTTGCATGAGAAAAAAGCAGGGAGGATAGGTTCATGTCATCTCTGAAGTCTTCAAAATGCAGCTCACTCTTTGCCACATCTAAAAACTTTACTGCTAAAGCAAATCTTGAGATGATTAGAGGGTGCATAATTAAGAGTCCTCATTTGGCTGCCGGAGCTGTTCACTGCAGACCGGGAACAAGGCAGAAGCGCATTCACTCCGGCTCTGTTGCAGTGTTGGCCCTCGTAACACCGTGGTTAATTCACTCTACTTGTCTTCTGCTGAGATTTCCCACAAGAGCACTGGATGGAGTTGGTTTTGAAATGCTTTTGCTAATTACTTTTTTTAACATGTGAAATTAATGAACAGAATTATTCAGGGACATTATTACTTACATGGGGTCAAGACTCCCTCCTTGAGCAGTTACAATCCACTTCCACAGCAGTATTTGAAGAGTGTGATTCCCTTCACCTGAGGAAAGGTAGCAAAATCTGTGCCTAGACTGATACTAAAGTGCTTTTTGGCTCACACTGCTGGCTCATTTACATGCAGCCTATTTTCTATAAAGGGTAAGTCCTTCCTCTTTGCCAGGATGGGATGATGGATTTAAGAGCAGCCATTTCAGGACACACCAGAAATTCATCCAGCCCTGCAATCTGCCATTAGCAATGACCAATATCAGATGTGAATAGAAAAGTACAACAGCAGGGTAAATTTTCAATGATTTTTCCTCTAAATGTTCTCCAGCTGTTTGTGGCTCAGGGATTTCCAAACCCAGAGACAATATCCTTATCATTAATATTTTCTGTGTCGGTTAATGCTAACTAAACCAGGAACAAGTGGCTGAGATTGAAAAAACACATTGTAATTTATGAATTACATTTAATATTTGTTCTTTAAGGGTGAGACCATTAGACAATCAGCTACTGAACACAAGTTTTAAGCCCTGAGTAGATTTATACCAGGTCTCTATACATCCAAAAGAATTTAGTCCGGAATAAATGTGGAGCAGTTCATGTTAGCATTGCACAATGCAGAAAGTAAAGATATTATTTGAAGCATAAGGATTTCCCTGCATCTGCTGAAAACCTGTTTTGCAACAAAATAGAAGGAACACTCCTGTGCCCCAAGTCCATGTAGGGAAGTTGGCTGATCTTTTTGCATAGAGACAAGACAGTCCCAGGAACATCAGAGTTATTCTTCCCTTATTAAAAACATGAACAAACTTGAATATTGATTCACTACCTCTCCAGCTCTTAGCCAAACCCATCAGATGCTGGTAATAGGGAGTGTATGCTCTCAAAAATGAATGTTTTCCAGATTAACAGTGGGCACAAAGGGGAGCACAGGTGCAGGAGCGTATTTCCATGGTGCTGCTCGGCAGTTCCGCTGTGCAGCACGGCAGGAACCAGGTGAAAAGGAAAATTACTCTAGCAGATGTACTCCCTCCTGTGTTTCCTAAGCTCCCAGTTTGCTAAGCTGTATCCCCAGGATCAAGCACTTTCTCTGCAGAAATAATGACTGTGCTTGCCTTTTCAATCTGTTTTCATTTAACTCTGGGATTTTCACAGATCCCATGGACAGTGACTAGAAGTTGCCAAGTAGTGTCGAGCTGCTTTAAACTTGATATTCCCCACACTCCTAATCTACTCCTTCAGAAACAAAGCAGGTTTCCACAACTCAGATAACACCATGGTCGAAGTATTCCTTGGCTCCTTCAGTTTTCCCACTCTGGCAGGACCACTAGGCTGTGGGCACTGTGCCTATACATGGAAAAGCCAGTCTCAATTAAATCTGCTCTGTTCTCATTTAGGCATCCTAGTTATTAGGGGGTGGGGTGGTGCTGAGCATGGCAATGGGCAGACAGAGGACGGATGTGGAAGAGAGGCTTGGTCTTTACGTGGATCTTTGTCACTGCCCAGGGGGAAGCATGGAATACCTTGTTTGAGCATGCAGCTCCACGGTGGCCAGCACAGACTGAGCAGAGAGCTGCCCTTCAGCAATAAATGAGAGGTGAGACTGGGAATTAAAGCCTTCAAAAACACACCAGGGGCTTGTTTTTAACACGTCAGAGGAGGGGCTCCCAGTGCAGAGCAAGGGGGCATAGCAAGAGCCATGCTGGAAAGGTTGGCCTCGGGATGCGAGGCATGGGAGTTTCACCCTGTGAGAAGAGAGCATTGTTCCTCTGTCCAAGAGGTTGCCGAGACTGACAGAAGAGGCTCTGAAAAGTGAGGTGTGATTTGAAGACCAAGTCAGCGACAGAATGTCTTCATCCTCCTCCTAATGTAGTCTGGGCTGTCCCCTGCTTGGGAACAGCTGGTGGGAGCACTTTGGATATCAGGGCGCTGCCATAGCCTTAGGACAGAAAGCCGGCTAGCGCAGCGTGGCCCCTCCCTTCGGAGGAGGACTTTAATCCATGCATTCATCACTTTGAAGTTACATAAGGCTATTTAAGTGTGCTTCTGCCATTTTGGAGACGCTTGCCGAAGTCTGTTGTGCAATGAAGAGCAGCAGTAGCTGTTTGTGTGCAGCAGTGCTGGGGCTGCGGTGTGGTCGCTGCATCCAGAGCTGGAGCACAGCAGCTTCCATGGGGATAACTCCCAGGCACCAGCCGGACTGACGGCTGCCAGCAGGGTTGGCTGCCTGGGAACAAGCCGAGGGCTATTCCAAGCGCTTGAATGGCTCTCTAAACATGAAATGCAGCCAGTTTATGACACAGTTCATTCTCTGTTAGTTGAGATTAATCAGGGAGTCTCCAGGTACACTCCCTCGAACATTAGCACTGCGGGATGTGCGTGGGAATGCCGTGCGCACGCATCCTCGCGGGGGCCAGCAGGTTTATTGGCCCCGAGGCAGTGCCGGCTTTCCCTGACCTGTGCTGGCTCCTACGGGAGGCATTCATGCAGGCACTGGTCAGGCAGGAGGAGGTGGTTAAAGCCAGGGCTGCTCCTGAGCTCGCACCACATCCTCAGAGACAGGACCAAGTTGAGGGACCCCACGTGTCTCAGCCCACCCCAGGGCTGCGGTCAGCACAGTGCCCATCCCCACGTTCTTCCCGAGGGAGGTGGGCACCAGCTTCTTGGCAGAACTTCCCCTCTAGCACCAGGTTGCTTAGGAGAAACCAGAACAACATATCTGCTCATTTTCCATAACCACTTTAATCCCCAAATACCTGTGCAGACTGAAGTTTACAGTAAAGTGAGAATCGGTTTAGTTTAAGGTAATCCAAACAGAGCATGATGAAATAAATACTGCTTCACTCACTGTTACTCTTTCATCTGGCAGTGGGTGAAGGATCTTTAGGAACAGCTGACTAAAAAAGGAAAGCTACTTCACACAGCAAGAGTTTCCATATTGCTTTTGAAAATTAGATAAATAAAATGAAAGAAGCCAACCCTGAGTCCCTTTCCTCCCAGGAGACTCAGTATCTCTGAGAGAACAATGCAATATCGTGTGTGAAAACGCAGGCATAACTCCCAAATGTTTTCCCTATCTCTGTTTTTATTGCTTCAATAGCAGGTTATGAAATATAAGTGTAAAAAGACTCAAAGCATGAGTCTGAAAAGACAGAAAACAATAAAGTTAATCCCACGGGAACAACTGTCACTGTCCTTCAGCATTCCATTGTTCAATGTATAGGAGCAGAATGTCAGTCGTCTATCACTTATTGATCACTTTATTACTAGGCATTGGTATGGGAGTTCTGTAACTGAAATTCCACAGAAAGAACAGTGGTTTATTGCTGAGTTCAAAACCCGTGAAAAAATACTTCAAGAAACATTTATGATTGCATTGAATCTGTGACAAATCACAATGGAATACGGTTTGGCCAGTCCTTGGCATTAACCAGATGCAGAGGGATTCAGGCTTCTCCATTGTACAAGAAAATGACTCACATATTCCTCTTTCATCCTAGGGGACAGATGAAAACTGATTGCAGGCTCTTTTGCCACCATCCTTTTTTGCTCTTGGACCAGTCCTGTGCTCAAGCTGGGTTTAAGGAGAATAAAAGATGTTTATGTCTAAGAGATTAAATAAGCTCTGGCTGTAGCCATGAGTTAGTCCCAGCTGTGGCACTGTGCTAAATTTGTGCTGTATCCCAATCCTGAGGCATGGTGACAGGGAAAAACATTGAGTATTTGCCCCATCCCATTTTTATGCAGTTCTTTTCTGCACTGGTTTTGCAGACTTTCATATCCACATGGCATTGGAGACTGTGCAAGCAAATTGCAATCTAGATTTAAAAAATATCTAAATCTACACTCTTTTTTCAAGGGCCTTACATCCGGTGGAAGTTTGGCCCCATGAAATTATGTTTATAGTACAGTATTTTGATAACTATAAATGCTGTTGAGACTTGGAGCCCAATACAACTGCAGTCATTGCAGACCCACGGAAATTGTTTTCAGGCTCGTGCCAACAAATTGTGATTAATTTCTTTGTTGTGGTGCAAGCTGGTTTCTGAACATGTTCCCCATTAGCTCTGGGAGCAGCCAGTGCAGTCACTGGCACTCTCCACAGGACTCATCCATCCTCCCTTCCACATCATTGCCTGCAAAATGCAGTGTGCAAAGCTATGCATGGCTTCCTTCCCTCTATCTTTACCTCCAAACTAGAAAAAGCTGCTTTTTTAACTGCTCTGAGGAAGCATTTGGGACCAGCAAAGACAGGGGAACTGCTGTCTTTTATAGCAATTATATATATAATTATATATATAATACTTTTTTTTTTATTATATATTGCTATATATATATATGAAAATAGTAGCAATTCATCTAAATTGAAACTCTTCTGTGGAAAGAAGACTCCGAGTCAGCTCCAATTTTCATTTTCTGCAAAGTTTGAAATCATCGGAGCATTTTCTTTTGTAATTCTGTTACCTCAATTTTTTAAAGTAAAACTTACAGAAGTAAAAGGCAGGCATAAAAATGGAGGGCTTGAGATGAGCAGTCAGCATTTTTCAGCTGAGTTGATGCAGTTTCCTCCCGTTTAGATCTCTGGGTCAGGGTAGCTTTCAGATGTGGAGCCTGAAGTCTCTAAACACAAAAAGTTTAACCTTCACCCAGCTTTAATTCTCCTTTCTTTTCACCACATGAGCTTGTAAATCTACCATGTGCCAGGTTTTCCAAAGTGTAGGCTTTTGCCTGCTTTTAGCTTGTTTTATTGGTTGAAATCACTCGGAAGTATGAGCAAGCATATTCCAATCTCTCATTGCTCTGCTCCCTGGCTCTCCTCTGGCTGCCGTCCATCAGGGACATGGAAAGAGGCACAGACACGACTTGGCTTTGTGGGGAGCAGTGGTGAGGCTTAAAAGCAGATGAGATGGCACCAGAGAGCGTGGGGGAGGAAACTCATTTCCTCCTCTGGCATATTTTTCCCTTGATTTAATCATCCCAAGCACCCTACAGACCTAAAACCTGAGCACGGGCATCTTATCTGCTCAGGTGTAACATTTCAGAGCTTCTGCTCAGAATAAACAAAACGAGGCAAGTGTGCTTTCACAGAATACATTAGTATGTTTTGAGCATTTTTGGTCAAACTGAGGGGAGTCAGGTTCATGGTCATAAAAAAACATAGGCCTGGAACCTGGCATGTCCAACAGGCAGGGACTATAAAGCCTGATGCTTTGTCCAAGGACAAAGCCACATGGGGAGGTCAGATATATGAGAGTTTTTAGGATGAGGATGCTGCCACAGGTTGCCCATAGAGGTGGTGGAGGCCTGATCCCTGGAAACATTCAAGGCCAGGTTGGATGGGGCCCTGAGCAACCTGACCTAATTGAGGATGTTCCAGCTCATTGTGTGGGGTGTTGGTCCTTTCCAACCCACACCATTCTGTGATTCTTTCATCTCAGATTGCCCAGAAGACCCATCAGTTTTATAATCCTCAAGTATAACCAAATTTACATCTAAAGTAGCTTCATTGAAGTTAACTTTAGATTGGTGCAGTTGGAACCATCAGTGGTGAGGAAAAGAAAGGTAATCTCCGTTGGTAGGAAAATGTTACGGTGAACTCTGCTGACTTGATTTATAAGGACAGAAGTAATGCCTTTGTTCCTCTACAAGAATGGATAATTATGTTTATTTTAATCACAGCAACCTGTTTGGAGCTGACTACAGAAGATGAAGTAGCTGCTGTGTGATCTCACCCTCGATGGTTCAGGAGTTACATTCTTTTGTCCTAAAGACTCCATCAATACCAGCTTCCGAGCAGTTAATGTGTCTGGTAGAAGATCATACAAATTCAGCATCTAAGGCAGCTTTAATCTGACTGAAAGTCATGTTGTACAGAGCTTCTGGTGCTGTTATTTTCTGCACTACAATCATTTCTCCCCCTTACTTAGAGCCACAACTCTGCCTTAAGTCATATCACCTACTGCTGTGATCAGATTTCACAAGTTAAGCAGAGTCACACCAGATCTGCGTGTGATGGGAGCCCTTAAAAATACATCCAGTGCTGCAGGCAAAGGCATCTGAGTCTCAGCTGTATGCTTGTGCTGCTTCTTGGGGGTCTCTCGAGATGGATTAAAAGTTATTTTTGGCACACAGCACTACTGCAATGTGAAGGAAGAAGGGTGCAGGGCATGCTCCCCCTCTTTTCTGTCTCTTTAATCCCTTTTTACCTTTGTCCTCCTGTTCTCCCCATGCCTTGTGAATGAAAACCTTCCCCTGCAACGCTCTGTAACCTCATCTCGGGGACAGAGGTTTGTTGTGCTGCCTCCCCAGAACTGATAAGGAGTGTCCCTACCTCCCTGCAGGTGCTTCTTCATTCCTCACCACCAGCTTTTTGACAGACACAAATGTCACTACCAAAGCAAACCTAGTTACTAATGATGTTTTTGTTGTTATTATTATTATTATTATTTTAGTTAGGGGCACAAAAGTGTCTTTCTTGCTAGTGGAAGGTTCTCAAGGAACTTAGCAGAGGTTCCTTGAGTAGTCAAGACCTGCAGAAAATGATGGTTCACGTCCTCCTATATCCTTCTTCTATTAAAGAAAATGTTAAAGCTAATTATATAGACCCTGGGGCAATTACTGGCTCCATTCAGACACAATGAGTGTTAATGAGAGCGCTGCCTTTTTTTTTTTAGTTCACCATAAAACAAGGCCTGTTGCCTCCAGCTCTCTGCTGCATAAACCCTGGGATGTATTTTTATATCTTTCCGTTTGGTTTAGCATTGTCTTGCAGAGAGTGTTTGACAATAACCTTTAATTTGACGAGATGCTGCTGCAGACTGTAATTAAGGCAGCCAGTTGGGTGTTGGGTTTTTTTTTAAATAAAGGCAATCAACCATCAGCAGAATCTTTTTAAAGACCAGGAGACCTCCTCCTTGTTAAGTTGTTTAGAGAGGATGTATCCTAAAGCTTTCTTCCTTGAGAAAATAATCTTCTTTTTAAATATATTAAATATATCAAGGTATTCTATAGATTATCTTCTTAAAGATGACTTCTTAAGGTTTTGCTGATGTAACAAAAATAAAATTGGAAAGTGTTTTGATTGTAGCTGGGCTCAAATTTCATTTTGAAGGGGAAAAAGCCTTTTAATTATTTCTGAAATAATTGCTTGTGTTAATACAATCTCTTTTGTAATGTTTAAACAGAAATAGTTTTTATGTAAATAGAGACATTTAATGCAAGAGTAACCTAATCTTTGTTTTGAGCACTGTGATACTTCAAGCCCTATTATAGGATCAAAAGGTTTTCATATCAGCAGATAGCTGTTAAAACAACAATTTTAATGATAATTGAAGGCCTAATTAGTTAGTTTGTAATACTTAACTAATATCTTTACTATTGCAAGACTTGCTAAGAAAGAGAGACAATAGCTCTGCCAATTTAAGCTAAAGGAACTCATAAAATATGAATTTGAAAGGGCTGCTTAAAAACAAAAAGTAAATGTTCTCTTATTTAAAAAAAAGATTTTTTAAATAGCTAAATTAGAATGTACTTTCAGCTTTAAAGAGGTTCTGAGAGTAGCAGTAACTGCATCACTGGATTTCCACACAAACCACAGAGGAGGGCAGTAATTGTGGCTCTTGTTTTACAGAGAGGAAAGTTAAAGTGTGGAGGAGGAGGTGCTGCAGAGGGCATCCCATCCAGATGCCAAGGAATGGCCAAGTTCTCACCCAGTCAGTGTGAAAAAGAGGGTATCAGACTGATATTTCCATGTCTTTTGCAGCCATGGGCTTGTTCCACCAGTGAGGATTATCAGTGATTCTGACAAGAGCAGCAGATTTCACAGCAATCAAATAAAAGGGATTACATTTGCTGTTGCTAGGGTGGTTTCTGGGTGGAGAACAAGGGAAGATGTGAGATTTATGGTGTGGAAACCAATATCCAGGCAAGCTTTTCAGCTTTGTTTTATCAGTGCTGCTCAGCATTACACTCTGTCCTGTGCATACAGTATTCCTTGGATGGAAAAATAAAGGATAATATCACCTGCTTTCTCCAAAACAAGCTCATCCTCACAATGGAGATACAGACTTGTGCAGAAACACACTTTTTCTGAAAGCATTTTTATTTGTAGGGTTCATCATGGAAGCATGGAATGTTTTGGGTTGGAAGGGACCTTAAACATCATTCAGTTCCAATCCCCTGCCATGGGCAGGGAATGTGAGCTGCATAAGTACCAGATGAAAAAATCAAACATGTATAAATGTGCTTCAAGAGGGCTTTCTGGCCTGCTAGGAAACTGCTTTAAAGCCTTAAAGCTTCAGGTATCTTCAGGATTATACAAGCTGAACATCTCTGAAGGGACTTCTGGTCAGTGGCTTAATGGTTAGAGTGCACTGTGTCAGGGATTGTGAACTCCCACGTGTGTGGTGCTAAATTGCTTGTGCCTTGGTTTAGCAGAGGACAAAAGCTCTGACATTGCACCCACTACTTTGACAGAGTCATAACAGCTGATGCCAGCCAGCTGAGAGCCATTGTGCAGGAAAAATGGAAAATGGGATGGTTTCGATGGGATAGCAGAGCGCTGAAGAGAACTAGGCACAGCAATTATGATATATGTATTTTTAATTAAATTTCATAGATTTTAAATGTCGTTCCAAGTGGGGAGAATTCCCAAGGCTACCAATCATTTTGCACCACTTATAATATCCATAAAGTGCTGCTACCTTTCATCAAGTCACTGCAAAAAAAAAAAAAAAAGAAAATCCTTGAGCATAATGTGGAAGATTTATAGCACTGGAAAAGTTTGCAAGAATGACAATGTTGATATCCAAACTTCAATTTTGGCACGGGTTGCTGTTCATTTAATCTTTCTGCTTTAATCTCAGCAAATGAAATTGACTTAAAACCTCTGATTTTTGTTACTCTCCAAGCTAATTCTAGGGCCAAAAAGATCTGTGATGAATATGCCTGAAGGATAATGGAAATTGCTGTGCTTGGTGTTTGCATTAGTGTAGGGTGTGCTTTGTACTATATATGCAAAACTGCTACTGCTTTATCATCATATGTGATCTTCTGCTATAATACTTCCCTAGTGTTTCTGTTTGTATTTAATTTCTCTTTGATATCTGTAGAATACAACTTTCCACTGGCAATATCCAGTCAGCCTGGTAAAGAAAAGCCCGGGGATATATATCTACTGAGCAAAAACTCTGAAAAGAAAGGGACAACAGATAAAGTACCCCCACAAGAAACAAGTCCTCTAGAAGATTCTGCTATTGGAAATATATAATTACCTAATCACTCCCATCCTGGTATGAAGCATATAATTAGCTGACATCCTCCCTCCTCTTGAAAGGGAACAAATGCTGCATGGATTCAATTAGAAAATGATTAAATAAAGTATTGCTGGAGCTCAGTGCAAGGAGGAACCTGAAGGACTCGGATATTTCCTCTCAGTATCTCAGCATCTAAGACAATCACGTCCATTGTATCTTCTAAGTTGCTCAAAGCAAGGGCCCCAGCAATCCAGGGAGGCAAAACATGGATCAGGAAAAACTGTTGTGTAAATAAGCTGGCAGACAATGCCAATGAGAATACATTTTAAATAATAAAGGTAGGAATGACTCCGGTTCACCTCTGAACCTGCGCTTTTCTTTAACATGGCCAAGAAAAACTACCTGAGCAAGTTCCACGACCTATTTAACAAGAGTCATTAGACAGTATTGTTTATATCTCTTTGAATGGAATTATGAGAGCGTTGTGGGAAGGCTACAGCAATTTTTAAAAGCTAATAACACCTATGGTATAGGATGATTTGTTAAATTTATGAATCATTATATACCTCAGATATACAGTAACTGTGACTCTGGCAACTATCAATTTATAACTTAACTGTGGCAAGATTGAACTCAATGGAAAAACTATTAAAGAATGTGAAATCTTCCAGAAAATAATGCTACCATGTGCAGTGAAGACTGCAGAGCCTCTAGCTTCTAATCTCTTCCCTGGCTTCCCCATATCTCAAGCAGATCTTTTGTTAAGTCAATTAATGTAATTAAGCTGTAAGTTAAAGAGAACTGCAGGAGAAAAGCTTCTTTATAAGTCATTTATATATAAACGATAGATAAAAAGAGGAAAATACTTGAGCAATTATAATTCCATGCACTTTGCTGAAGAGTTGCAGCTGTAGTGAGCTTTCATTCACTTATGGAGGTACAACTAGTTAAAATGCCAGCTCCACACTTCATTTCCATAAATGAGCAATCCCAGCACTGGGGGTTTGTGCACAGCCAATCTGTATCTGTAAGCCATGGAGGCTGCAAGAGTAGTTTTTCTACAATCACAGTTATTTTTTCCAGCACATGAGCCCTGAATCTGGTTCCAATTTTCCTGGCTGTGTGCATCAAGTATTATTCCTGACAAATGTTGTCTCTCTGAATGGTTTGGGGCTTGCCATGTGTCAGCAAGACCCCCGTGGCCAACTGCAGGCTCCATCCCTGGGCCAGTGGAGTACAACCCTTGGCACTGTACAGGCTCTTTGGAAAATGCCAACTATTTCTACACAAACAGCACAGATCTGGAGATTTACAGAAATATGTGCATTTATCTATGAGGTTAGGTCTGTGTGGTACACTGTAAGAAAAGAAGCTGGGAAAGAATTTGAGAACTCAGACTTTCCTCCAAGTTCAGGGATGCACCAGCCTGGCAGCGCTGTGTGATACGTGTTTATGGTGAGAACTGTGGGATTTCTGCTGGCATTATGCTGATTTACTAGGAAAAAACTGCCCAGAGCTTTTAAGATGGGCCTGTATTAACCCTAAACTTCAAAGGACTTGTTTCTAAGTTGGTAAAAAGTGTTTACTGGGTAAGGTCATGGGATTTCTGTAAACACCATCCCATGCCGGCACAATGCTATCTGCTCTGCAGAGGGTTTAAAATAGACTTTGTCCTGCTGTAATTCCTGATTTTTCTTTGCTGGCATCCAGATTTTTTACTTATGGCTATGCACATAGGTAGAGGAATATTAGCAGGAATGGAGTTTTATGACAGCTGTAAAAATAGTTGATTCCATATACCTTTGTGCCTTGCAAAGCATTAGTAACTGGATCCTGGCTACAGCATGTAATTACATTGCTTGATGCATTGTTGGGCATTAGTAGGATTCCTTCCATCTGTCTAATATTTCCCATCCAAGAATACTATCACATTTTATTACAGCCATTTAAAAATTCCTGATCCTTTTCCAGGCTCACTCTGGGTGTGATGATACAAAATTTCACCCAAAATATTTTAAAGGCAAACTAAGCATTAAGAAGCAGGTGTGCATAGTAATTTTTGTTACCAATGTCTCAAATTTATGCTTTTGCTAGTGTAAAATAATTTTGGGCTCATTAAATATGACCAATCTTTTTATTATTATTTTTATTTTCACAAAATCATCAGTCAAATACAAAAATGCTTATCAGAGACCAAGAGCTTCACAAAATAAAAAATTAATGAATCCATGTCCTCTTACATTAATTATCTATTAAATTAGCTCCCTCCATAGGCAAATAACTTAAAATCAGACCTGAAGAGGTGTCAGTTGTATCAAATATGAATTAATTTAACAGAGGGAGGCAAAAGCGCAGCCCCAGATCTCTCACCCTCCCTCATCCTTTGTTCCTCAGGCAGCAGCTGGAGGTACCACATGTACATGAGATAAAAAGGAAACATCCAGCCTTTGCTGCTGGTGTTTGAGACATCACTGTACTTTTCAGGGGAAATACAGGTCAGATTGGCCTTTAGGGCTGAAAAGCTCTGCACTGTTCCCCCTTTGGCACCACTTCCCGTGGAGGCGGCTGCAACTCCTCCTCTGCAGGTGCCTCCAAAGCCTCTCTGTGCTACTCACCCTGGCCCTGTGCCCCTGGCAGGGGTGGCAAACATGCAGGGCACTTGGGGCTTGCCTGCTGCCAGCCTCGGGAAAGCGTGGGAGCTCCTGGACAGGGGATGCCAGGGCTGGCTGTGTGCCCTCCCTCAGGGAACTGGCTGCGTCCCCTTCCCTCCCTGCCAGTCTCCAGTGCCATCAAGGTATTATTGGTGTTGCCCTGATAAAAGTCTGCAGTGGTTTGGTCCGAGCTACAAATGGTCTCAGATATTTTTGTGAAAAAGTTGAAGGTGTGTTTTTTGCCAGTGTTTTTCTTTTAAATGTAATTATTGAATGTAAAGAAAAGAAACCCCAGAGCCTATCAGCATTTTGTTGATCTGTAGGAGATATGACTCCTTAAAGAAAACCACATGCATGCTCTTTAACTTCTCACTTTTGGGATAAACCGTTTTAAAATTATACATGACATCCCAATGCTAATTAATTTCAGGGTCAAATTCCTTTTTTTCATAATACACCCCCCCCCCACTTTTAAACTGATGGCCTAGTTGAGAGAAATAAACGAAGTACATTCCCCGTGCATTTTTGCCCTACCTGGACAAAAAATGTCAAATATCCACACACTGAAGGTTTAGGCAGCGTAGTAAATTCTCTAATTACAATAGGCTGAAAAAACCCTCAAGAAATTGCAAGACAGAATCTGCTTGTGGTCTGCAGTTGGTTTGCATATGAAGATTTCATTAACATATTGAAGTGGCACCTTTCTGCCCCAGATCAGGGAAGGTCGGAGTAAGAACTATCTGTTGCTATCTTTATGCACAGATTAGCCAGAAAAACGTCTTGTTAGCTGGCAGAGGAGGATATTGCCTGTATGTGGTGGTTTAGGGAGATGGAGGTGCTAAATTTCCTGCACACCATCCTTTTTATGGACACACATCTAGAAGTATCATTGTGTGGCTCCATTGAAATCCGAGCAGGAATACTATTTCCTGCCCTTCTCCTCAGTACTTTTCCTATTGTTTCAGCTGTCTCCAACATCTTGCTTTGAATCGTTGATTATAAATGACCTAAATTCTTGAATTACCATTTTTGTATTTTCTTCAGGAAGCTTCTGTCAGATTCCAGGACAGAATATTTTAGGATGAAGAGCTTAAAATAGACACATATGATTTTTGATAAATAAAAGAAAAACACTGCAGCCTGCAAAGCCATCTGAATATAAAAGTGGTTTGTCTTTTGCCCACTCTAATTAGGCTATCAAAAATAGAAATATTGAGCCAGGCACATCCAATTAAGTTTGCCATTCACCAGGCTTGAGGCTTTCTTATGGAGACTTCTACCATAATGATAAGGAGATGGAAAAAGAAAGCAGTCATTAGCAACGCTCAGGGAGTTTGGTTTTCTTGATGTGAACCGCGGCTGTGGTAGATCTGGGAGGTGGCAGGACTTAGCGGCTTTTTCTTAGACAGTTCTCCTG
The DNA here is from genome assembly GCA_013399195.1 of Dicrurus megarhynchus. Taxonomy (NCBI): domain Eukaryota; kingdom Metazoa; phylum Chordata; class Aves; order Passeriformes; family Dicruridae; genus Dicrurus; species Dicrurus megarhynchus. The sequence goes on from VXAD01008715.1 coordinate 825,551, forward strand.
GTGGTGCAGAGTGTAATGATGGTCTTCTAGTGGCATCAAAGTGTGTTGGTGCTGCTACTGAAATGGGTTTGCAGACCTGAGCAATCAGCATCCTCACATTCACTAGGCTGTGTAGGATTACGAGGCTGGGAGGGACCGCTTAATTTTGATGGCTCCCAAAGAGGAAGGGTCTGAGGTCCTGGAGCAGCTCAGAAGCCTTCCAAGGGCTTGGATTTTGTATTTACATCGAGGTGAGAGAGGTAGGGTTGACCAAATTCATTCACAAGGTCCCTTCCAGCCTAAATTTTTCTATGGTATTTCTGTGAGATCTTGAGCTGATAAGGATTGCATGGAGATAATGGTGGAGGATTGCTTGGGCTTCATAATCATCCTCTCATTCCCGTAAGATGTTTTTGCCCAATGGAGTTCACTCAGCACCACTTAAAGTGAGAAAGTGTTGCTTTCTGAATGGTGCTGGCTCGTGCCAGAAAGCTGTCATTCCCTGGAGGAACCATGGCTTTCTGAACAGGATGGTTCTTACAGTCACAATCTTTGAAGAAAGAAAACCAGTGCGACCTGGGGATGAGTGAATGAAACGTTGTCACCTGTTAGACAGGCTGAGAATCGTTTTCTAGCAAGTGTCAGGAGGTTTTGGAAGACAACACATCACTGAGAGATTATTACAGAGAGAAAAAAAAAAAATTTGGGAAGAAATTGGGAGGCCAGTGTACACACATTCTGGTAAAAACTCACCTGAAGCAATCTTGTTAAGCTCCAAGACTAAACAATTCATCAGTGCTCATTTGCTGAAGGAAATTGGTGAATTGGTAAATTATTGGGGTAATTTCTATCTACAGAAGTAGTTCACCAGTTCACAAAGAAAAATATATCATACTAAGGGCTGGCTCGCGTTTCCAACTGTGGATTAATAATAACTGAGTGCATGCTGGCACATAATTTAGATTCCAGCCATGAAGTCTCTGAACTGTGGGCTGGAAGCTACAATAATGTATTTCATAAATACAGCTATTGTTTTTGCTGGCATCGTGTTGCACATAGCAGTTAAGAGAGCACAGTGCAGCATTTAGCAAACTTAAAGGCCAGGGAACTGTCTGAAAATCAAGTTTGCATTATTTTGGGGGATCAAAAATCCCCCAAATTCCAAATTGAACTAAAATGCACAGATCAAGTTGCTAAACGGAAAATGTGCGTCTATGGGTTTGAAGTTTTCCCTAATTTGAAACTTTACTTATAAGGGAAGATTTTATTTTAAAAATTATTCTACAGATTGAATATTTATATAAATATCAGGCTGTAGTTCCTCCCCACCCCCAAAATAAACATTTGCATTCTTGAATATTTAGTGTCAAGGACAAATTCAAAAGGAATCAAAACATACCACTGGAGTGAGCAATGGCTGAACCCAGGCAACTTAATTTCCCTCCTCCAATGACATTATCGTGCACCTCCTTACCAAATCACGGCTTTTAGAGCTTAAATAAATTTACGTTAGTTTGGGTTAGGGTTTTTTTAGATCTGGGAACAAAATCACTGCCACTGAGCCTTACAGGAAATTTTAATCTAAACACCATATATTCCCATTTAAATGTAGGTTTTGCAGATGTGATTCTCCATTCAGACTAATGCAATTTCATTTTTGGTATGAGATATATCTGAAGACTTAGATAAATAAGTGCTCTTCTTTTGTAAGAAATTTTTGGAGCATGTTTTTCTTAGATTTCAAATCAGGTAAAATAATGAGGAGCTTGAAATGCACTTTTTTCACAGCATGATTCTCTATGGTTAAGCTTTTGCTTATTTATGTGAATGTAAAATGGGGTTTAAAAAATTTATGTTTTGGTTTTACTCATCCATATTCTAAAGGTGATGAAGGAGCTTAGGAGTGAATCAGATGTGCTTAATTCAGGGAAAACAGAGACAAGGAGGAGCAGCAGTTCTGTCCCCTGAGTAGAGATTAAATCAAGAATAGCTGAGTAGGTGTTGTCCATCCTTCTCAAAAAGTTTCTATTGATTTCTGAGGGATCCCATGCTGAGTTTTTTCCAGAAGAAAACAGCACATGCTACAGGAATAGTGCCTTGACACCCATGAAGGGTATTAGGAGCTTAGTGCCTCAAATAAAACACAGAAGCTTTGAGCAGCCATGCTGTGGGCCCAGATTCACGCAGCATTTATATTACCAGCAGTTTTACCAAGAAACTTTGACCTAAGTGGGTCTAACTCACACAAAAAGAAGCTCTTGAATTCACGTGGTCTGTAAGTCAGGCTGAGGGATGTAACACATCCTACAGCAAGAACACACAGCGCTCCCCGCTCCTGGAGCAGGTGGGTTCCGTGTATGGCCAACCACGCGTGGGAAGAGTCAGATATCTGAGGAGGAAACTGAGAGAAGGCTGAGCAGGAAAGGCCAAGATGAAAGTTTTTGCTTGCAGTCCATCGATCAAAGACACTCGGAAACCTCATTCCAGACTGAGGAGATGCATTTCACCCCAAAAGGAAGTGACAGCTGTGAACCCTTCTCTGCAGTTAATCGCTGCGATGGAGATGGCCTTTCTCAGCATCCACATCAATATTCCCGCAGGGAGGTGCCCCCTGTTCAGCAGGGTTCTCCCTTGGGTTTAGGTGCTGACTGATAAGAATACAACAGCAAAATTAAAACAATTTTTTGTATTCATTTGGACATTCAACATGAGCAGATGCAGTCTCCCATGGCCGTTCCAAAACTGTTAAATTTCCTCAGTTTGCCAGGGGGATTCCTGGCACAAGTCAGAACCGTAACTTAAAACAAGTTAGTTATTTGCACTTGGATACTCGAGTGAATGACTGATAAACACATCTGGATATATTTATCTTTCAGTAACCACTGATCTGCTCCTCCCAAGCATAAAACAATATTTGTTGCACTCTTATTTATTGAGGTTTCTTACCAAATTCACGTCACTGGGTCATGGGAGTAAAGTACTCAAGTATAAACTTCATTGCCTGTGAAAAGCCACACTTAATTCACTGATCTTCCCAATTGCTGTGTCCAGGGCAGGATTAATGGAGCAGTGCTTAGGAACTTCTCAAAATCCACTTTAAGATTGTTTTCCCTTTGTTTCAGTTAAAAATAGGAGTATTAGCTTTCTCAATAGAAATATTGATTTCCAGATAATTTACAGGTGGAACTTGCATCATTATGAATACATCTGTAATGAAACACGAGAACCATACAGAGAAGCTGTCTGGAATTAACAGCCAATACACTGTTGGGAATCCAGCCACTTCAGCTCAAATCTGAGAAGTTTAAAGTCTTTTATCAGTGATATGATCTCTCTCACGAGGCACACACAACATATTATAGGATGCCGTGGCAGCAGGGCTCCCTACCTGCTGCCCCTCCTCTCTTATTTCCACAGAGAAAGCTACTTCTGTACGTGCTCTTCCCATCTGTCCTCCAGACCATATACATGCATTTCATCCACAAGAAATGATGCATGAAGCCGAGGGCTTGCAGCTCTTGAAGTCGGGGGACTGAGTTCTCTGCTGTGTTCTTGTTTGGTCTTGTTTACTAAACACATCATCACACCAGGCTATGGCTTAAACATTGATTCTTCACGGGCCAGGGAGCACGGACCAGCTCCTCTGTGACATTTGGACAAAGCCAGAGTGGTTGAAATTTATGGTGTCGGGCTGCAGATCTGCGATTGATCAAATAGCATCAATCTAGCAGAGTGCAGGGAGAGCAGGAAGGACACATAATAAATAATAGACATTGCCTATATTGTAAAGCATGCTGGGAATTGAGCTGTAAATGTAAATCCCTTTCTCCCTCTGTATGGAATTCCGAAAGCAACCAGTAATTGGAATTATCTGATGAATGTTATTAAAGTGAAGAAATGTTACAGCTTTTAGTGCCGAGGTCTCCCAGAGCACATTCTCTGTGGGCTTACTCAGCCCCAGAGAGGTCAATAACCTTTAATGCAAACCACTGGGGAAATAGAAATGTCAGAACCATAAAGTAGCCTGTATCAATTTCCAAATAACTGGTTTGACCTATGGATCTAAATACTGGAATAAATAGGAGTCTTGAGCCACGGAGATGCCAACCACATCCCCACTGCTTGGACTGCAGCAGGAATGACCATTTTGGTAAGGATGCCAGTTATCATTCAACAGTGATGAGTGACCATTTTTCATTATTATTGCTTTTTCAACATTGCAGGACTTCTGTGCTGCCCTCAGAGTCAGTGACACATAAGTCATTTGGCTGACATTTTAATAAACATCTGTTTTTTTCAGAGCAAGGCACAACGGTCATCTTTGTTAGGGTTTCCTGGCATTCTGATGTTGTCTCCATGGATATTTGCAGTCTGTTCCTGCAGAAACAAAACAAATATAAAACCAAGCAGGCCCTTTAGAGCTCGTAGTGGGATGGAAAGTCCTTGAGAGCATCCATCCCTCTCTGTCCATGCTTCTCACCCGCAGCTCTGCTGTGGTAAGAGCTCACAAGAGGTTAGCGCTTGCTTCCTCAAGTGGTGATGTCTTCTTGATGTAGAGCAAGGTCTCTGGACTCTCCAGGGTGAGAAAACTTGGGAAGAGTGGCATTATTCCTCATGATTATTGATGAGTTTCCAGCAGCCGGAGGGGTTTAAAGGGGATGCCTCAGGAAAAAGGGCTTAGTTTTAAGGAAGTTACATTATGATGTCCATATTAACCTGTGTTTAGGAATGGGTGCAATTCTCTTGCCCTAAAAATGCACATTTTTTTCATAGTGCGGGACGGTGGGAGTTACACTGTTTGAGGTGGTGCAAGAGAGAGAGGGAGAGAGACTGCTTTCTCATAAGTTGCCAGCTTAAGCAAATAGTGAGAGTGCCAGACAACCAAACCTGTAAAAATAGTTTTGTTTCACTGCTTCTTGATCCCTCCTGGCCAGGAAATATTGAGAGAGTTCAGTAGTGAGAGCTGTGTTGTGCTGTGGAAATATGCTGTTATGACTTAGAGTTCCTGTCAGAGAAACTGAAGTGTTTTCTGAGGTCACGAGGTGAGAAACTTTAGAAAGTGAGAAACTCTCTTATTTATGAAAGGATATGGGCTCACATTCAATGTTTTCATCTGATAACAAGTATCATTTAAAAACTGGGTTTGGAAACCTCAGCATATTTTTTTTTTGTATTAAAGGGCAAAAATGCACACTGAAAAACCAAAGCAGACTATTTAATCACTGAGCACGTGTGAATTCACATTGTCTTTGCTTTTATCAGAAGTTATAGAGGACAGGGGTAACAGCAATAAGAGTGTCTGGGCCAAGCAACCTCAAAATATAGTGCAGTCAACAGTGTGCCTTGAGAATTGTAAATAACCTCCTACATGCATATACAGAGTAGAGACTAACCACAATTTATCATACGAAAATTATTCGTTTTACTCCAGCACTAACCCTGATCATCACAGAAGGTCCTGCAGATTTCTGCCTGAAGCAGAAAATCAGGCAAGACACTGAACTCACTTTCTAAGGCTCAGCTAGATTCCTAAAGAAAGTCTAAAGTGGGTTTTTGTTTTGTTGTGTTGGGGGATTTTATTTATGTTAATTTTTAGGATATGCCACTTGGCAGCTGCCTCGTAGAGCCAGGTCTACCTGAGTGCCTTGGAGCTGGGCTGGGTTTTATGGCAGATTCAGGAAGGAATAGAAATAGGCCAAAACACTTAAGGCAGCTGGAAGGTTACATACTTCAAGGAAAGGGGAATCCTTAAAAAAAGTCAGAAACAAGGCAGGGCCCCAGGTTATCCTGAGAGTAATTAAAAAATAATAGTGCATAGGACTTACAGGTAACTTCTTGGCAGCGGACTGAAATGTGCCTGAGGAAGAAGTCCAAGACTTTATCCCCATTTTTTCAGATGGAGAGGCTGGCACGGTGAGTGGCAGGGGATTTGCACCGTCCGTGGGCGGTCACGGTGCCTGTGCAGTCTCACAGGCCCTCGCTGGGTGGTGTTACAGATGCTGCACTTCACTGGTAGGGCAGCACCTCGCTCCAGAGACACAAACACCTCCACCAGCGGCACTGCCGAGCTTAGAGGAAAATTAATGGTGGTGCATTAATTGCTACTTTGGCACAAGTTTAATCTGGAGCTCTCCTCCAGCTCCCACCAGCGCTCTGGGCAAGCTTTCCCTGCCTCCTCACACCATGTCTGCGCTGAGCCCTTGAGCTCCGCTTCGCACGTTGCAGTAGCCGAATCCAAGACTCCCATCCATCCCCTAGGAATGCCATTGCTCATCCCTATCTCCTCGCATGGCAAACTACGAGGTTACTGTGAAAGCTGCCATGTTTTCAGTGCCCCTCAGGCTCTCTATCCCCTTGGCAGCTCTCCATGATATCCACCAAGATCCAAGGAAAGGCGGATGCGTGGCAGTATTAACAGCTCCAGCTAAAACCCGTCAGCCAGCCCGATGCACACAGCTCTGCCTCCCAGGCATTCCCTTTCTCACTGGATCCTCTTCCAGGGAGGAGAAATTGAAGGCAGGGGGGTTGGAACTAGGTGATCTTTAAGGTTCTTTCCAACCCAAACCATTCTGTGGTGATTCTGTGATTTTGTGCATTGTCCCTGGTACTGCAGGAAGGATTATCTTTGGAAGTCAGTGTCAGCAGGCACAGACTGTGCCCCTGCTCCTGGAGGAGAGGTAAAGAGGAAAGACACAGAGAAGCTCTTTCCATGTGTGCTGATCAGACAGAAAACAGAAATACTGCCAATCTAACCTCTGATTCTTTGAAGTAATAAAAAACTCTTGCTGTAAAGAGTTGGCTTAAAAACAGTTTAGGGCAGAGGAAGGGTATTAATGGGGTAAAAATAACTGGATGAGTTAGCACTGACACCCTTCCCTCAGCTCTAATTTCTGCCTTACAGTGCAAATACACCTAACAGCTTAGAGCTGGTCAATTACTGCAAAAGCAGGTACTCCTGATCCCTCATCTCAGCCCAAAGAATGGTTCAGCTCCACCACATGCCTGTAGTAAGGAATGCCTGCAGCATTAGAGTTTTGGAAGAGAAATAACTGGCAGCAGTACCATTCACCATTTGTTGAGCTATTATTCTGTATTCAGCCAGGAAGCACAAAAATACTGCACAACCCCAGTGTCCACGTGGCACGAAGGGAGAATAACTGGAGCAAACAGCTTGGGAACTGACTATGCTCTGAAAAAATATTTTCCTATGCTGTGCAGCGAGGGTTTGTGAATAACAAACAGATTTTGCCTCATCTGAGCAGCTTGAAATTACTTTCTGATGCAGAAATAGCATACATATTTCAGATAATTTATATGTAATAAATTAGCCAATTGTTCTGCTTCTCTGCATTTAAGGAGTGGCAGACCCCTTACAGATCCAGGGTAACAGCGGGGAGTGATAATTTCAGATAACCTAACTTATATTGTATTTCTTATAACCAGAATATGGTCATAATATAATAAGTTTGAAGCTGAGAGACAGAAGTTTGGGAAGATACAGGTCTGAAGTAATTTTTTGGTCTGGAGAAACCTGTCCTTCTGCCCACCAACCATCTAAAAATACTGAATTTTATTGTCACAATTAAAGCTGCTTTCTCCTTTTTGGAGTGCCCCTTTGGCTAGACATGCACTTTTGTCAAGTGGAAAACAGAGCAGCACTGAGCTCTGAGGACCATTCATTGCTTAATTTCTCAGTGCACTGGTGATTCCACCCACATCTGCTCAGATGGGTCTGAACACGATCCAGAACTGAATCCCCAGCAGGAGATTTTAGATCAGGCTTCACGTATAGCTGGTTCCCAAGACGGAAAGAGCATTTTTGACCTGTGCTCTTAAAGGTGTTAATGTGATGTAATTGCAGCTGCCCTGAGACAGGGTTTAAGAAGGTGAAAGAAATCTTGTTCTGTGGCTCAATTCCAAACTGAACTGCACAAACATGGTGTTACATTAAGATATGAACACTGCACAGTGAATCTGCTCTGCTGAATTAAAACCAGCTGCAGGGCCTTGTGCAAATCATTGGTTAACATAATGACAAAAATTTGAGTGTTCTCACTGCATTGTTTAAAAATTATTGACATTTTTGCAGAGATCTTCATTTCTATCATGCTTGGATATCCCCATTAACGTATTTTAATGTGGCCTTTCTTATCCATGTACTGATAGATCAGTGAAGAACTTAACATTTAGTGGTGAGTCTGGCAAAATGACAACATTCCTGGAAGACAAATGACTTCTGATTGGGTTTTTTTGTTCCAAAACCTCACAACAAATAGCTGCATTACCATCTATATTCTCAATATAGTCAAAATGGACATCTGAGGATTCAGAGCAGAAGTGAGTTTGGCCCGCTCTGCAGCTGAGCTTTGAATTTTGCCAATTAGTCTCTCAAGCAGAATTCAAACTTTACAGAGTAATCTGGAAATTATCAAAGCAACAAATGTGCTGTATTTTTGGGACTGGACAAAACACACTTCGGTGTCATTTTTATTAAGAAAAATCATGTCTTTTCATCCAAAAAAAATTGTACATGGAGGATTAATTAACTTTCTTTTTCAGTGTCACTGTTAGAATTCTATATTTCTTAATCATCCCCCAGCATTAAGAATGCTACTTCTTTGGCACTGGCAGGAAGCACATTGTGTTCAACATTTTCCCTTTGCAGTGCCTGGAGTCTGGCAGGTTTCACCCTGTGGCTTTCCCTCCTTGGTGCTGTTTTTGGGGCCTGCCTTCCACGGGACAAGGCAGAAATGCAGAACAAATCTTCTGAATGGAAAAACTGGGCAGTCAAATCTGCCATTTCTGTGGTTTATATTACCTGTTAGTCAAAACAAATAAGCAAACCCCAACCACATGATGGAGGGAGAGAGAATAATTTATGCATGGATTTTCAGTCTTTCAGCATTTTTAATTACCCAGGTTTAGTTCTTCACTTCTCATTTTCCTAGACTGAAAAAGTGCACATTAATGATCTCTACTAAAGACAACTATAAACCCCTCTAATGGTTTTGCATTCGTTGTAATGACATCAATTATTTATGGATTGTTATTCCTGGGTAGAAATAAGGAAACCTTTCATTATGCTTTTGTATCAATCCCCTTCTGACACAGGTTTCAGTATATCCTTGCAGCCTCTATATTAGGAGGAATGCTTTAGCACTCATTTCTCACATCCTGGTTGTATTGATCTGAGGGCTGCACTCCTGGAATTAAGTGGATCCTTGTTTTTTGGATGAGGGAACATTGCCAGCTGATAAATAAGGGCTGACTGTAATACCTCAGCAATGTTAACTTTTTCTCAGAAGCTCAAAGTCAACATCTGAAAGGCAAACACTGCAATACACAACCTGCAGCTCAGAAGACATGTTCATAGCAAATATCCTGCTAACCCATACCAAATTACACCGAATAAGTACTCTCACTTTGTGATCTTGGCAGCTTTAAGACTTCAGAAATTATGGTTTACTATGGGAAATGCCTAATGTTTTCACATATGAAAGCCAAATTAGACTCTGTGCCATTTAACACATGGGGTCATTCAGACATGAGAGATGGGTTTTCTTCCCTTTTTGAGAGCAGTGAAATACAAATGCATTCTGTATTCATTTATATTTTCACATTTATTTACAGTACCTTTTAGTTTTCATTTGTAGTTTGTTTCTCCCTGTCTAGCTCTAAAATGTCCTTCAAATACACTCATTTAGGTGTTCCTTTGAAAAATAAATGAGGGCAGGACTTCAAACCTTTGTGCAAAAAAAAAAAAAAACAAAACCAAAATGATAGCTTGTACAAGTAGAAAATAAAAGGGGTTTCTGTGATGCAGAAATGTTGTCCAAGATCCTTGCCTTGGGTGGAGGAGCCTGTGACTCCTACCAGTGATGGTGGGGTTGTGTGGTGAGGTCCATGTGGATGTCCAGGGCCACTGCCACTGGTGCAGACAGAGGGAATAGAAATTAAGTATGTTTTTGGAGTGTCAGCAACAGAACTGCATCACCATGGCAAATAACAAATGTTTCTCCAGATGTGTCAGCTTCAGCTCCTCGCCCCAGCCAAGTTTAGAGCCTTTTGCAGCCGAGGAAACGCCACATAAAGCCAGTGCCACACACAGCAGCTGCCCCTGGAAAAGGTGCCTGCAGGCTCCATCCAGGGCTCCCAAGGTGGGACAGGGCAAAGACAGCTGGCAGCTCCAGGCAGCTTTCCCTAGGGACAGCAGGGAGCTCTTCCCAGGCACCGGCACCAGGAGTCATCCCCCACCCCTTCTAGGGGGAGGGCCACAGTCAGGGCAGGTACCATGCCAGGGGAGAGAGAAATAGTGGCTTCACTGCTAATTCCTAAGCTCATAGCCCATTTTTTCCCAGTAAAATTGCCTTTTAGTTGTACAAAATACTTGCTGTCAGTGCAATGGAAGCAGCTCCACCTTGGAGGGGGGAGAATTCGTTTTCCCAGACTCTGGGAGCTGGATTTGTTGTTTGTTCTGGCTTCAGGAGGAACCTGACCCGTCTGCTGCTTTGCTGAGCAGAGAAGATAATTTCTGCTGAAAACTGCCCTTATCATGAAACCTGCCTCCAGTGTTGATGCAATCTGTGTCGGGCAATTCCTATAGTGCAGAAGTAAAACTGGAAAGTTATCTACAGAGCTCCATCATTTGGAGAAACTGCCATGACCTTCTTCTCGAAGAAATATTTGTTCCACTGGACAAGTGTTTTATGCTACAGTAGACCATGTCCTCCAATTCTTGTATAAATCAGGGGGATAATGTATTTTCATTTTGTCAGAATATTGTAACTACATCTCTCAGCTTTAATTTCTGTGGTAACTTTTGTTTTCAACCCAAAGTACTTTTAATTAGATTTAGATTAATTTAGATATCATAAACAAGTCCTAAACACGGGAGACAGCTGCTCTGTCTGCTGTGATAAGCAAACTAAAGAGGTCATGTTTGCATGAATCATAGCCCGGGACCAGGTGGCAGGGATAGATTGCAAAGGTAGGATGGTTTCTTCCCTGGCAGATGCAGACCACGAACATGAAAGGATGCCATTAAAGTGGTGAACCTTAGTGACAACACAGAGTTCCTTGGCACAGGAGAGCTGTCTCCCAGTGATGCTGGCAGCAGGAAGTGTTCACGCCAGCAAGAAGGATGTCTTCGAGCCTTGCTTGCTAGTACAGAGGTGGAAGCTGAGCATAAAGTACCTGAGGCAACTGCTTGGTGGGTTACCTCAGGGAGAGTAGAGGTGTTTGGGGGGAAAGGCATGGAGAAATTCCTGAAAATGATGACATTCTTATGGGCCTAGATATCAGGATCCATGGTTTGATTTGTACCCAGCCCTGGAGGAGTTTCCACCCAGGGCTTTGGTTTGGTCCCATATGCAGATCTGCCTCCAAATTGTCAATCTTAACCCGGATTCACTGTGTGTGCAGCCCGTTTCTCCACGTCACACTAGAAGCTTCAGTTCCTCGCATTTGCATCTTCATTCTGATTGTAAAAACAAGACTGGGGATTTTTTCAGATTCAGTTTTCACTGACAAAACAGACTGTAAAAATCAAAATGCTTTGTTTTCATCGTTTGGAGCAAGGAAGTTGAAGGTTCCAATGCTGCCGCTACTCCTAAAGCTGGAGTACAGCTCTACCTTTTTTTGCTGTTGCTCTGCCTTTTTAACTCTTACATCCTGCAGATGTCATTAAGCTGGCTGTGAGCTTGAAATTTCTAAAAAGCAGGTCTGGCTGACTCCGTCAGTGCCAGGAGAAGCTGCTGTACCATTGAGTCTCTCTCTGCTGGTGCACATCTGTGTAAGGAATCCATGGCTATCATGGATGGGCATGTGCTGTCTTGTACTTCTTGCATGGCTCTGGGTATTTGAGGGCTCTCTTTTGCAGTTTCTTTTATTAAAAAAAAATTTAAAAGCCCCAAAAATCTTCCTTCCTTCCTTGCCACACATTATGAACAATAGCTGTCTAATTTAAAAGGGTTTTCTTTGTTAGATGCTGAAGAGACAATATTATAATGAGAAAAAAAATACTAAAAGAAGACAATTTTTCATTTACTTCTGCATGCCATAAAGTCATAACTGTTTCCTGAGAACTGAATTTTCTCTTCTGGTGAAAAGAACTCTCAAGAATGTTTGAGTATAGATGTCTTTAAATGTACTTCCTTTATTATTCTGTAAAACTCCTCTAAAAATGGGGACAATAGCTGTGACTGTACAGCATCTTTTTCTATATTATTTCAGTACTTCCTTCCTTAGGATTTGGAAAAAAAAATTGCATCCCTGTCATAATGCAATCTCCTGACAGCATTGGCAGCAGCAAACTTTAGAAATGTACAAAAACTGTGTCTTCATATTGTGGATGGTGCAGAAGGTGATAAGAAGCTTAGAAGATAAAATAGCTTGGGGGAAAGGAGGATTAACCTCTCTTACTGAGAGTGGAATAGATACCAAGAAATTCTATTTTGCCTGAATTGCATTCCTAGTTTGAATGCATTCAGATTTGGAGGAGGGTGTTCTGGGGGAGGGTGTGTGGGAAGGAACTGTAGCTCTTGAGTTTTGCACTCTGGCTGCATTGGCAGAGCAGACTCGGGAGCTGATATGGAGCTCTTTTGCTTAAGTAATGTGTTTTTCTTACTGGGAAGGGTAATTTATTAAAAAAAAAAAAAAAAAAAAGTTTAAAAAGGCACCTCCATTCCTGGCAACTTTTCCTTCCTGATCTGCCCTGTCTTTCCTTGGGCTGTTCCTCAGAATCAGCTCTCAGCCCAGGCGAATCCACCAGTGAACATCCCAGCCAGCCACGGCTGACTCCCAGCTGTTGATCTTGGATGGGACCAAGAAACACAATCCTCTTTTGTGGGGGATTTCGAGTCTGATCATTTTGGTGCTGCTCCAATCCAAACCAAAACTCAAACATTTTGGAATTCTGCATGAAAGGGAGCAGCGCCTTAGGGGAAGGGAGCTTTCCTGGCTCTCCTGGAACTGTGGGTCTTCAAAGTATACAAGTATCTGAAGGGAGGGTGTCAAGGGGATGGAGCCAGGCTCTTTTTGGTGCTGCTGAGCAATAGGACAAGAGGCAAGGGGCAGAAACAGATGCACAGGATGTTCCCCCTGAATATGAGGAAGAACTTCTTAACTGTGCAGGTGACCAAGCACTGGAACAGGCTGTCCAGAGAGGGTGTGGAGTCTCTTTCTCTGGACATGTCCCAAAGGCATCTGGACACAATGCTGAGTGACACGAGTGCTCTAGGGGACCCTGCTTGAGCAGGCAGTTTGGACTAGATGACCTCCAGTGGCTCTTCCAACTTTCCCCTTCCTGTGATCCTGTGATTCTGAGCTCTCCAAGACCATGTGAAATAGGCAGGCAGGGAGCCAGGCAGACCTCTAATTTATGTGGAACCTGCAGCGGGAGATTCACAGTGCTGAGAGCATCTGTGCCAGGGTTGGTCTGATAGACAAAACTATTGAAACAAATCGGAGGCTCTGAACTGACACCTGCACTCAGGATTCCAATGCAAAGTTGGGAATTCCAGGCATTTTAGCTGGAGCTCCCCAAACACCTGACCCCAGCACTCCTCCACCTGGGCAGGAGGCCAGGCTCTCCAAAGGGGTGACTGGGAGAGCACAGTCCCCTTCAGGCTCAGAGAGCCCTGCCTTGTCCTTGCTCAAGATGGTCAGCGCTCTCCTCTTGCTTCTACTCAGGACTTTTTATCCCACCCATGGCACAGCTCCGGTTGCCCTACTGAATGTTTTAGAAAACATCGCTTCAAATAAAATCTCTAAGGCTTAACTTAGACAAGAATATTTAAACTTTTCCATAGACATGAAGTCACCAGTTGGCACTAATCTGTGTTTATAGAAATAAAATCTGCTGGTTATTATTTGCTTTTCTGTTAGTTAAGCTCCTTTAACCCGTGCTGCTTCCACGCCGGCCTCTGTTCAGAGGTAGCCTGACAGGTGGTGAATTTCTAAAAGGGTTGGTATTTCAGAGGTGGAATGAGTTCCACTGCTAAATAGCTTAAAATTTGTCAAAGTCAGAACTGAACCTTACTTAATGTGCTTGGCTTTTAGATTAGACATCTCTGGCTATGCCTGAATCCCTCTCCTATGGGAATCCTTTTCCTCAGCACCTCAATTTAAGAAGAGAAATGGCTGAAATTCAAAGCAAATATTGCAGAATAATTGTGGGAAACAAAGATTGGGTTCATAATAATTTATTGTATCAAGAAAATTATTTGGGAGTGGTATTTAATCGGTCAGCAAAGAGCATTCTGTCTTGGGCCCTTCTTACCCCTTGGTACAAGTTATATTTCAGAGGTTTGAGCAGAGGAAATGATCTATTCATGGAGGAACTCTGGTTCAACAGTTAAATGTGGAAAATATTTGGAAGATATTTGTGAGAATTGGCAATCAATTTGTGATACAGAAACAGAAAGCTGGAGAAAAATTAAGATTACAATGCAAATGATTTTTTCATTTTTCACCTAATAGATGTAATAGATTTCTAGATATTTGTGACAATGAAACTAGAGAGGGTAATTAAAAGAAAAGGTATTATTGAAAAAATTATCAAAAGCTAATATACCAAACTGCTATTCCAAAAGAAGATGATAATCATGAAAACTGACCCCTCAAAAAAATCATTGAATACAAAGACCAATCTTGAACGAGTGTCTTAAATTGCATATTCTTTCTGTCACTTTAAGGAACATCCAAATGGTCCTGTTTTTTTTTTTAACGGTGTCCAAAGGCGAGTGAAAGGACTTCATTGTTAATGTTTGTGGTGTAAATGTTTCTAAGCATTAAATGGCAGCCTGTGTTGTTTATATTGGATTTAGATCCAAAGCAGCTCTTGAAGCTGTTTTGTCAGGTGTTAAACTGCACAGAAAGACACCACATTACTGACTGTTGCAATTGTACCATAAATTATCAGATTAGAAGGAGAGGACAATACCCTATTATTGTAGGAATCTTCTACAGTTACCAATGACAGTCACAAAATAAAAGTCTGAATATTTTTAAGTTGTCTGTGAATTTACCTTAAATGTATTTTCTCCTTTGTGAGCTGTTGAGGTGAGCAAGTATTTACAGTCAAATGGATCTGAGGCCAAAAACGTGACATGATCCAAGACCTTGGAGGTCAAAGGAAGTCATCGTTTTCCTTCAGTTTACCACTAGGTTTTGAGGATGTAGATATTCATAGATGTAAGGGAGCATAAGATTTTTGCACAATGAACTTGTCATTTTCTAGAGGTGTACAGAGCGGTTGTTTACTTTCAGATGTAAACCAGAAGGCATAAAAAAATTAGGATTCTAACTGATAGATTCAGTAGCAGACTGAGCACCCAGGATGGGTATTTCAAAGCAGATGAAAACTTTTTATCCATATTTAGCTGCAGTTTATTTGGAAACTGCAGATGAATTGGTTAACAGATGATGCAAATAGTTATAAGGGCCCTGACTTCTCATAGCTCTCTTGAAACACAGAATAACTCATAGAAAATACTGCTTCATATTTTGACAAAACCATCCTGTAACCTTTGCTTATTTTTTGTTTTAATCCGGTTTGTATTCCTAGCCCTTAAAGGCAAATAAAGTTAAGCAAATGGGAACGTTTATCATTTTCCTCTGCAACTGATACATGGTATTTTCGGTTGTGTTGGCCTGGAAAACCAAGTCATGGCTTACATTCCTAATACCATACAAGAGACTCTTTGGATGATTGCGTTTTTACTGGCTCAAAGTGCATGGATATTTCCAAGTGGCAGCATCCAGCTGCAATCTCTGTAACCAGCCAGGAGTACACATCCCAAAGGAGCGATGTCCAAAACGAAAACATATTGTTAAGTAATAAATAATATTACTGAACCTTCCACATGTCGTTCTCATCTCCTGGGAAACATTGAAATTTATCTTAACTCTTGATCTAGTTAGCACAATTGGCCTTGCCTACCCCAGGCTTTGGTGGCATAATTCCAAAATTCTGTAAATTATATTTCTTGTAGCTCTGGTCTTTTGTTTTTCTGCAGTAGGTATGATGCAGGTATAGACTGCACAAGCCTATGGAGCAATTAGGAAATTTTCCTTGTTTTCTTTCTTGCCAGAGATTGTAGTATTATTGTTCTTAGCTCCATAGTTCTGAATGGCTAAAAATGGGAGGAACCAGTGCTTTTATGTTCAGACAAAAACAAGTTATCTAAGTGTGACTAGCAAAAGCACATCGTTCTTATAGCTGTTCCCTCCCCGCTATTGGGCTGTAAGACGGGGAGTTTTTTTCCCCAGGATTTCACAAGTTCAGGGACTTGCAATTTCAGGGACTCTGCTTCTCATCCTGATTAGGGTCAGGATGAACCCATGAAACCTGGGTTTTCCTGGTCAGATGGATATTCTGCATTTTGAGCAGACTCGCAGCACTGTAACAAGGCTTTGTTTGTCAGCTCCAAACGAGGAATTGCTGTCTCCAGAGAGCACAAAACATGAGTAACCAGCTGGACATTCCAAGTAACGTCACCTTCCACTGATACCTAATGCACGTGGGAGTGATAATGGCCCGCTGCTGACCCACTTAACGAAAACTTGTGTAGGTGATGCTGCTCTGAGTCTGTTTGCAAACAAACAAGGTGATCTGCCCTCGAGGCAGGCTACAGCCTGGGAATGAGGCATCATTATGCGTGCGTAGGCAGGGCAGATATTTGCAGTGGAATCATGGCCCCATTGAAGTGAGTGGCAGCGTTCCCAATGCCTTCAGTTTGGCCAAACACTTATCCTTCTGTTGGTACGGACCCACAGCCCTTGATTGAGTTCACTGGAGACTAAACAGCACAAAATTCAGCACTGCAGTTCCACGGCGCTGCAAAACGAGCTCTGAAACCAGTTAATGTATGTAGGGTTTGCAGCAGTTTTCACTCAGCTTTGTTTCAACCCAAATATGTGGAGATTATCTGTAAGTTCTCTGCAGGCATTCACGGTTGTCTTGCTAGACAGTTCTCTGGGTAATAAGTTTAAATGATGGAATTGTGTTATCAGGCTGGATAAAGTCCAGTAATGTGGCAAAACCCGTAAGCTTCCAGAAGAAGATGAGCTACAGATGCAGGATGGACTAAAACACATTTTTAAAGCCTCTCGCTTTTATGTGTGTTTCCCATTGAATATGATTGACAGAAAGAGGAAAGCCTGTTTTTCTGCATTAAGCATCAACATCCGTGCATTATGTGAAGGCAGAACCTGGCTCCATGTTTTTGTGTTGATCTGAATGTGCTGAGACTCTGCAGGGCTCCATTTCAGGCGAGGAAACACTCTCAAATGAATTCTATGATTTATTATGACTTTATAACAGGGGGGTATAAAAATCCTGGGTATTTCTGTAATTTTTAAAAATTGCAGGTTTTCCAGCAGTGCGCAGGACTGGGTGAATCTGTGTGGTGAGGGCATGTAATCTCTGGAAAGAGGACTATGTATTTATTGCCCTTAAAACCGTTCAGTAATGCCATCCCTGCCATGACATATCCATCTCAGATTGTAAGATATATAACTGTGCTTTATCATCAAAATCTATTTCAACTGGTATGGCTTAGATCACCCTGTTTTCTCATTTGTCTCTGGTATTTCCTGGTCTTTAAATCTCCAGACCACCTGGGGCTCTTAACCCCTTTTAATAAATAGGTCCATCACATTTTCCCCGTGTTCAAAAATGTCACAGCTGCTTCCAATATGCTCTGCAGGGATCATAAAAATAAGTACAGTATAAAACATTATTATAGCCTTATTTCTAAGTTTCTCCAGCACAGCTCAGTTCAAGACATCAGCCACTCTGCAAACTCTGTGATGTGATTATTCCTTCGAATCACATCTCTTTAAGACATCCTGAAGGGATGCTGGTACCTTAGTGTCTTGGAGTAGCTGCTTAATAGCATCAAAAAACTCTGCATGTTTTAGAAAGGCAGGGAGCATCCTAGTGGCAGGAAAAGGAGGAATGGCTTTAAACTGAAAGATTGAGAAGAAGAAATTCTTTACTACGAGGGCAGTGGAAATGTCCGTGAGGATTGGAGCAATGGGTTTTGGAGCGAGCTGGACTAGCAGAAGGTGTCCCTGCCCATGGCAGGGGGTTCGGAACTAGAGGATCTTTAAGGTCCCTTCCAACCCAACCCATTCAGTGATTCTGTCCCCAGAGCTCCCCACAGCACAAAGCAAGCTGCTGCTGCTCCTGCCTGGGAGGAGGCCACGGAGCAGTGTCCGAGCATGGCCAGAGACAGCGGGTCACCGGCTGCGCCTTCGGCGGCCGCGGGCTCTGTCTCTGTGTCTGGGAGTCGCTGCCACTAATGGGTCTCGACAGAAAGGAGCCGTGGCTTTCAAGCAGCATTCCTTTGAAATACTGCCCGAACCCGTGCTGCATGTGTGACCTAAGTTAACAGAGGAGCTGTCAAATACTGATGCATGTTGTTTGGGTTTGCTATTACTAATCCTGTCATTCTTCTCACATCGACTGAGGTGATATAAATGTCTCTGCGGAGCCCAGGGTTTTATTCAAACACATTTCAGGCTGTTTTCACGAATTAACAGGATCTGGGTGGTGAACCTCTTTTGAGGTTCAGCAGCCACACTTGCAGGGGTCAGGATTTTACCCAGCATAGTTGTACTGTACATTATTTACAAATTGCAAACAGCTTGAAGGCAAGGAGTAAACAGTTACGATGTTCCTAATTTGTATTTAACCTGCAATACAAGCAGACATCTGCAGATCATTACACAGAAAGAAGAGCATCGCATATTGGATGTACTAAATGTAATTCTCATCTATAATTTGTTATGGTCTGGTTTCTTTGGGGGTTTTTTAATCACTCCAAAGGTGCCAATACACACACTCAAATCAACATTATGTGCTAGTGAACAGTAGGGTTTTTAGTCTGTCGTATTGATAGTTCCTTCTCCTGGAGAACAAGGTTGTATATGGGATTTAGGAATGAGAAAGTGCAACAATAGCACTTTGTGGGCTCCCTTTAAGGTCCCTTCCAACCCAAACTCTTCTGTGATTCTATGAATTTCCACCCTGAAACATGCTGTTGTCCAGGCAGTTTGGAAGTTCTAGAAATGAAACATGGGTTTCCAAGAAAGAGATGGATACCTTCTGTCACTGTAAAAGCATGAACTACATGCAAAAGCCCTATTAATAACAAATTACTGACGGCTTTTTCTGCTGAGGTAAACTTTGAAGTACATACTTCTGCAGATAATTCCATCTTCACAGGTCATTTTTCTTTCCTGCTACATTTTCTATTTTTCAGTACCAGCACTGTGATTAAATAACCCTCACAGCCAACCTTGCAGGGGCATCACATGGGATACCTAGATATAGTTTAATCACAGGCAGCATGGAAAACAAAGTCTGAAAATTATATTTTACCTCTTACAGATAATTTTCTTTCCAGCTTTGCTTCTCTGTATGGCAAACAGTTAAAATATTTTGAAAAACTGAGAATCTGTCCTTAATCCAGTCCATTTAGGCTTAAGTATTCCTGCAAAGGAAGATCATAACAAATGGGTAAGAAAATGATCCTCCCTTAGAAGTACTTCTGTAAGTTTACCTTGGGAATGAAAGGGATTTCAAATTAACTTCATTATCTTTAACCAAACCTTCATCATTATTTAATGTTTCACTTTTCTTCACACCACTAAAAAGCACTAATTACAGATCTAATCACAGATCAGATAGTCCAACAATATCTCCAGTGAGAAAAAATCAGT
The DNA here is from genome assembly GCA_013399195.1 of Dicrurus megarhynchus. Lineage (NCBI taxonomy): Eukaryota > Metazoa > Chordata > Aves > Passeriformes > Dicruridae > Dicrurus > Dicrurus megarhynchus. The sequence goes on from VXAD01008715.1 coordinate 845,258, forward strand.
TCCTTGAGCTAGAATAAAAGTTACAAGTTTGGCTCTCAAAATGATGACCGATAAATTGGCAGATGGGTAAAGTATTTTAAGAACTCTTAACAACCAGAGAGCCAGATGAAGTTAATGGATTTATTTTAGGCACAGAGAGCATCCACAGCCCTAGTTTGGCCAAAAATTTTCACTAGCTTTTTAATAAGATTTACATGTTTTGTCTGAAGTTTGTTTGCAGGATACAACTTAAATACATACTCAGTAAAGAAGGGTCATCTTCTGTTCTATTTTCCACTTCAGTCTTGTGTTAAGCCTGTCTATGAAAACCCCACAATAGATGAGATTATGTTATCAAGCATCCTAAACGTTCCATGGTCTCTCAGAGTTTAAATGGTACCAAGGCATTTCCAGCCACATCTCCCTTTTCCAGAACACAGTTTCACCGTTCAGCGTGAGGAGCGCAGCTCATGAGCTCATCGCAGCGACCTCATGCATCCATCCAGCAAAGCTGGCCCCTTTCCATGGGTGTGAATCGTTCACAGCTAGGCCTGGATCTCTGTGAATGTGTACAAGCCACTTATTTTTAGCAAGCTCCTTGTCAAGAAAGTGTTGACTTCTCTCCCTTGGGTTCTCCTGCTCTCGAGTGCCAGCAGAGCTCCGGTGCCGCGATGCTGCTGTGGTGCCTTCCCAATTAGCAAAGGTTATGTGATGAGGAACCACTCAGGGGCTTCAGTGCCAAGAAATCCTAAACCAAATCAGCTGTGAAATCTGAGAGAGACTTCTTGCTGTTGTTGTTAAGCCCAGGGAGCTCTGGATTGTCAGGAGTCCCTCTGCGTCACTAGAAATGAAACTTTCCCTCACTTCCAAACATGGTAACAAAGCTGGAAAAGAGGACGGGTTTGTTCTGATGGGATGATAAAAGTGAGAGGTTTTGCTATGTTTGCACATCATGCTTCTGTTCTCGAAACCACCGGTTTATGACCAACGGTAAGGAAATTAAGCAGGATTTGGATTTGCCCTTCAGGTTATAAACAGCTCTATTATTTACAAAGCACTTTGCATTTGACTCAATTGTAGCAGGACTGTTAACAGCAGCTAAATTAAAATTCTCTAAAGATTTCCATTAGCACAAGCAAGAGACATTTGTAAGTATGTGTGTATATGATCTTTGATTTGCACGAAAACTCAAATTGTTATTTGTTGTAATTTTTTCCATATTCATTTTTAGACACCTTAAAAAGAAACTCAAACTTTTCAGTGCAGGTCAGCTTTCGGCTTCAGTCTTCTACCTTTTTTCCTTTTTTGGCTGGTTTTTTTGAGATCAGGGATTTTAATAAATCTCTGGTGTGAGGCTTAAGCTTTGAACAGCCATAGTTGTATGTGGGCTTGCAGATGGCTCAGCACAGAGCACTGGGAGAAGCCCACCAGCTCCAGCCTCCTCATACAAGAGTCTCTGCTTCTGAGTCTGAGGGTCCCTTTCTATGACTTTCTATTGCCCTGTTTTTTTCAGTTTGGGAGAGAAGAATGTTTTTGTCTAATCAGGAAAGCGAACATTTGTAGAGGCCATGGCTTTTTCTTTGTTTTCTTTTTCTTTTCCTTGAAAAAAAATGCTCAAAATAATTTTGAAGACTGCAAAATTTTTGACAGTGGAGATGCCAACCAGGTCAGGCTGCTGACTCCTAAGCATCCTTTTTTTGTTGCAGCTGTACACCTAAACTTTCTCTAAAGTGCCTGCTGTTTTGTAATATCCCATTTTAAAATCAAATGAGCAATCGCACATATTGTGGCAGATACCACTCTATTGATTCAATGCTAGGATGTCCCCCACAATATTTTACCACCCATTAATTACAGAAATGCTCTTTGGCCCAAGATTTCTGAATGAGACATTGGTCATGTCTATATATTTTTTTCCCCTGTGGGTTACAGTACCCCAGTATTTGCCATTGTAGCAGCAGACACTCTGCATGTTCAATTAACATTATGTGGCCACAAAATGTGATATGCAGTCGCTTCCCCACTGCAGGTCTTGCAGGTGTACCAGTAAGTATCACCTCTCTGCAGCCCAAAGTTTTACCATTTTTCAAAAGCCAGACTCAATTTACAAAGGAATTATGGCTTGAAATTGATATATCACTGGAATGTCTATTTTTGAACAAAATCAGGTTAGTCCAGGGCAGTTTATTAGGTGTATTAGCTGTGGTCCCTCTCCTCAGAGTGGTGACATGGAATGGGAATAGTATTCATGAAACACTGATGGACTTGGAGGAAATGCTGCATTTCCTTTGTTCTTTACATGTTCTATAAATACTTCATGTGTTTGCTAAAGCTCTGTTATTTCTGGAAGCCTGCCTACTCTCTTGTTTAATTTTTCCTGAATCCTTCAAGGCTGCAGATAGCTTGGGATACACAGAGGTTTAACATTCCATATTTATGCTCAGTTAATAGGCAGCACATGAAGATTAGGAATGTAAACGGGTTGTGAGGGACAGAGAGGGAAGTTTTTACAATGTCTAAAAAAGGACTGGACTTAGACTTCTGTTACTCATACTTGTGACTTTCCACCCTTCTCACAGGAAAAAAAAATGAATGGGAAAGGTCATCAGAGCATCTTAAACTTGATCAGATATTGGAATGGTCCTGCTAACCATCATTTGTCACAGCCAGTGGTTGTCTCCAGCTTGTCTTGATCATAACCAGCTTCTTCCCCTTGGGAGAAAGTATTGCCAAACATAAAAAGGTTCTCCCTTTACCTCTGAAAGTAAATGCAGTCTTTTTCTTGCCACAATACTCCTATCACACCCCAAAAAAATGAACAACTGGAACGTCCTGTCTATGGCAGTATGTGGAACGAAGGTGCTTTTTAAATATCAGAGATATATAAAATTTTGTGTCTGTAAATATACTTAGGTCACTGAGTGAAAAAGTCGAAGTGCTTTCAGAAATGATTCAGTGCTTTTACCATCCATTTAGAAACACAGGTCAGCTGATGAAAATTTGTTTGAATCACAAGCCTAAAATTGTTGAAGACGGGTTTTAGTGCAGTCACAATGTATAAATCATCCTTTAAAGCAGAGTGTAATTCCTAAGAACCCAGGTTCCTTAGATGCTTATGAAAATTTTACTCATTATATTTCTATTTTTCATGCTTTCCTACTATTTGTTTGTTTAAAGATATGTATTTGGAAGTCAGTGAAAAATGAATCATGGATAACTCTTCTTTGATCTGTCAAATATAGCAATAATGCTGTTTTGAAAGGAGTCATCCCAACAAAAGCACTCCTCTTGAGCAGCCCCATTTTACTTCAGGGCCTCATATCTTTGCCTGGAAATTCAGCAGTGATGCTGGTTTGGTAATGTCTATTGGGAGCTGCTAGAAAAACACAGAAAACCTGGGCATGAATAGATTTTCCAGTGCAACTGGAAAAAGAATGATTTCACCTTATTCTGTGTAAAGAGGTGAAGCAGCCTAAATGTGTCCTGAAGCCTCAGAATCATAGGACTTCAGAACATCTTTTCTTTCATTACTGGCCTCTTTGAGCTCATAATGCACAGGATGTTTCAAATGACAGCAGATATAGGAAGGGTGAGATTTTATGGCACCACACGTCCTGAAAAACACCTTTCAGCATGAGGAGTTCCACTTACAGCAAAGAAATTCCTCACAGCTGAAAATGCTGAGCAGTGCTATAGGGCTGCCAGAGTGTGGTTTCTTGTGTTTTGAACTCCTCCTTCTCCTCCTACCAGGTAGTTGAGAAAGGTCAGGTGTATGTAGAGAAAACAGGAGGCTGGTCGGTCGAGCAAATCCCAAGGCGCTTTTTTCCAATTCCAAGAAGTAGAGCCGGAATCCCGTGCACACCCCAGAAAATAAAAAGTCCCTGAAAATAGAGACCAGAACCCTCTGATCTCCCTGGGGATTCAACACTTTTATTTGTAGTGATGATATCTCTAAGAAAGTAAGGCAGCTGCTGATTCACAAACCATAATGGGAGTTTCAAGGGTATTTGCTCAAGTGAGTGAAATCCTGAGATCATGACTACAAATCTTGGCAATTGCTCAACTGCTTTTACTGCAGTTCTGAAGCTCATCTCTGCTATTTCCCATGTGAAAAACAAAGCCCACGCAGGTTCCTTGGGCTGCATTAGCATTCTCCCACTTGAAGTTCCAACTTCATCTTGATGTCCCACATATCAAGATGGAAACTCCAAAGAAAAATCAGCATTCCCTGTTTTTTCTAAGGCAATAAAAAGATATATATATATAGTGATTAAATTTTAAAAAAGCTTTTGAAGCAATCCAAAGCTCTGACTCCTTCAGCAAAGCCACAGGAAACTATTCGGAGTAGACACCTTTTAGAGTCAACAAGAGGTTCTGCTGCCAACAGAGGGTGGAGGAGGATCAAGCCATAAAAGAGGGAAAACAAATTTCCTTGCACCAAGATTTGTTGGCAGTCACTGTGCTGGAGTTAGGGCCCGTTTCTCTCCTGTCACAGGTAAATGAGACAGATGTTTAGGGTGTCAACAGTACCAACACAGCTGTAACCTTCCTGGTGATCACCTTTACTGCTGCAGAACATCCCACCGAAGCACCAGCCCTTCCGCTGTAATCCCCTGGGGGATTTCCTTCAATAAATTATCTGGATACAGTAGCTCTGGGGTTTTATGTAATTCCCATGGGTTGTCTTCATGGGGGTGAGTCTTTCTTGTGTTTTAACAATTCTTCATTCATATTATCTTTGTGTATTTTGGTCTAAGGATACAATTTTTTTTTATAATTTGTTTAAGGGATTGAATCAAGAACTGCTTGAATTTAATAGTCTTTTTTCTTTCACTTTTAGAGACTTTCCATCATGTACAAAACACTCTAGCCAATGCTAAGTGCATTCACTTTTTAAAAAAGAGTGATTTAAATATAAATATTTTTTTTTAAATTACTCACCTTGAAAGGCTGAAAGAATTACATCATTTCAGGGTCTGCCCACTCCTTTTAATTTCCACTGGGCTTTCAGACTGACTTTGGAAATATGAGACAATTTTTTTCCTGCAAAATCTTAGGCTTTTGCAATCATTTGTATCATTGTTTGATCTGTGAAATCTTGATTTGGACTTCCTGGCAGATTTGTACTGAACAGCATCTCTAATCCGTTTTAGGACACATTTCACAGACTGAAAGAAAGGGATTTTTTTAATATAGGCAAAATTTTTAAAAGGGCTTTACCCAAAAGATTTTCCCTAACCCAATCCTCTTTAAAACACGAAACCCAACACCAAGTAGACACTAATTCCAATTTGTAACAAAACCAGGGAAAAGGGGGAGTGCCAGTGGTTATGCATAATTCTCCATATGAGCCAGACAACTTAATAACACCACTTATTAGAGAAGCCTTAAAGGTAATCCCATTAAAGCTATTCAGCAGAACACTGATATTTTTCTGAAATCTGCTTGGAAGCAGACAGGATTACTCGAATGAAATGTGAGCAGCTTTCCAGTAAACCTCATCCCCCACCTCTCACTCCTGAAGGCCGCAGACCTTGACGCTCCGCCGCTCTCTCCCCGGACGGCTGAGGCAAAATTACAACAGGGAAACAGGGAGTGATGGAGAGGTGGATGTCCCATACACAGCTCTTCTCATCCTGGCAGGATGTGAGACCTCCATGACACTGCCACAGCTTTCTTTCCTGGCTCTCTCTAGGGGTAATTTTGGTAAATTGGTCACACTGTGAGGCAATTAATTTCTGGCAGATAATTGGCCAAGTGTATGGGTACAGCAACAAATGTTAGGGAGACCACGATTTATTGTCCAAACGGCCTTGCATGGACATTCTTCTCCCTTATTTTCTTTAACTCTACCTGCCTCCCCATCCAAGGAAGTGCTGCAGCTTGGACACGTGAGGTGTTCCTATGATGGCTGGTGGTGAATCCTCGCTGCTGAGAGCAAGCAGTGGTGGTTTGACAGAGGTACAGAGAAATTTGGAATGTCAGGAAGCCACGATCTTGTTTGAACCTGAGAAAGGGTGAATTTCTGTTTTAAAGCCCCTTATCTAAACAGTACTTAAGGAAGGAAACCTTGTGAACTCTTGTTAAAAACTTATAGCTATAATTTAGAAGCTCCTTTCATCTAGCATGAAGGGGTTTTTTGCCTGGAAGAAACAAGGATGCAGTGTTCTCATTTGCATGGACTGTGCCAACAAAATAGGGATACTTTTGGCAATGCTGTTTTCACTTCTTAGTTCTACTCTTTTAAATGTCTGTTTTTCTCTTGGGTTTTCAGAACTCAAAGATCCACACATAAATATTCCTTGAAAATGAGTAGGTTTTTCTGATTTTTGTGTTAGCAATGTCTACTTTATTTGTGTTTAACAATAGGAGGAGATAACTGTGCTCTGTGTAAACATTCTGCAAGTAGTTTAATCCAAGCTTACAAGGATATCTGGTTTCCTTAAAGGCGTCCATAATTATATGGCAAAGTTCTGAGGAATGTAATTCATCATTTTAGAAACAGGGCTAGAATACTAAACGACTCCGGTTTAGGTTTGGAAAAGGGAATGTCGTGGATCCAGAGGACTCTTTTTTAGCTCAATTTAGCTTGCTTTAGTTGGGGTAGTGTACTGGAATGACAGCTAGGAGGAAGTTTGTGCACCAGTGAAACCACCAGTTCAGGAACTCCCTCTAGACACTATTCAGCTGTCTCCACCATCTCTGCAAGGCTCTGGAAGTGAAATTTTTACCTGGCATTCAGCTAGATGCTGGGACTTGCTTTTTCCATAATTAAAAGCAACGCTCTGCTTCTAGCAGGATGATGGCTGGATGGGTCTTTCCTTTCATGGCCTTGCTGAAATTGGCAAGGTACTGGGAAGGCTGGAAAATGTTGCTAAGCCTTCACAGAATGGTTTCTCTGCTGGCTAAAACAAACCAGAAACTGTTATTTAGTGGTTTGTGATTAAAAAATAAGGAAGAAATTCTGCTGTGTTTCTGAATGGTACCTTTTAGTCAGGGGTTTAATGTGATTTAAAAATCACTGTTTCAGTGTATTTGTTTTGATTGACTGGATTTTCCCCGCTTGGACTTGTCCTGACACCAACGTCGCTGTGGCTGGTGGCTTACTAGATGCTTCTGTAGAACAGTCCTAATGCACATGGGGCACTCAGAGCTGCTTTTAATGCTGTTGTAGCAGCTCAGTTTTGATAAATTAGAGAGAGGGATGTGCTGATCATTTTCCCTTTTTTGCATGAAAAATGGACTTGTTAATTCTGACCTGCACTCTGGCTCTGACTGGGGTATTTGGATAACCTGAGACCACGTTTACTGATCTGTACCTCCTTCTTCTGCTTGCTGTCTCTTCCTCGGTTGAACTTTGATTTCCTTTTGGCCTGAGGGAATTAAAGTCAAGGCAAGGAACAAAAGATACCTTTGCCAATATTGTGGTGAACAGAAAGGAAGGAGGGAGTTACTTGCCTTGAAAATAAATCAGCTCTGTCCGTCTACATGCTCTGCCTGGCTGAAGACAGCAGGGTTCCTCTGTTGAGTCCATCCCTACTGATCATCTCTGCCATACTGGAAATATTCCCATTTTGGTGGCTTTAGTATAATTCCTGCATCTCAGTTCATTGCAGACCACGTCTTTTCCTCTCAGCATAAGGATTTTACTTCTAATTTGCCCAGGAGCTGTCGATGTTTATTTGTATTTATGGCAACATTTCCTTTACAGTGAGCATTTCAGTTTGCCTCAATTTGGCAGTCAGGTTTCTTACAGTTGGAAGTAAAATGGTTCTATCTGTGCAGAATTAGGCATATTTCCAGCGAAACTGATTCTTGGTACTGATTAATACTTGATTCAGGACCAGGTTGGAAGGGGCCCTGAGCAACCTGGTCTAGAGGAAAGTGTCCCTGCCCACGGCTGGGGTTGGAACATGATGGTCTTTAAGGTGTCTTCCAACACAAACCATTCTCTGGTTCTGTCATTCTGTTGCAGATAGAGGTGTAACTGGCTCCAGATTCAGCCCACTGTTTCTTTTTTCTAACTGTCAAGCAACTGGATGACCTGGAAGCAAATGCTTCTTTGTCAAATAAATTGGTATCTAAATTACTGTTCTCCAAAGCAAAACAAGAGTGTACCAGGGTTTCTGGGAAAGTTCATTTTGTTCACTGGTCACACGTGGTTCCTTTCATAAATATAACAGTTTAAGTGCTGCTTAGCGATATTTTTCTCTACTTGCCTTCATGCAAGTAGAGAAATCACTTTTGATTAGAAGTGATTGAATAATTTATTGCAAATTGCTTTCCTTTATTGGAAAAGGTTTGCTTCATTTCCTGTCATCCAGAATAATGTATTTTCAAATGATTATTAAAATTATTGTACAAGTGATCCTCTGAATAGTTTCAGTGAAAAATTCGCAGTCTAAAGCTTCCTTGGACAGAAGTTTGTGACACAAGAGGTAAAGCCACCAAAGACCATTTTGATATTCAAGACTGTAGGCTGGTTTGGAGTGGATGAACAGGTCTCTTATTTTCTTCCACGCCTTGACTGCCTGTTAACCAGTCTGTTATTGGTTTTCTAATGTAAACACACTTGTGTTTTACAACATTCACTTTGTAAGTATTCTCCACAAGTCATTGAAAGTGTGCTATTTCTATAAACATCCCTGCTACTAAATTCATTTGAAGTGATATTCACTGGTAAATAAATGTAGACCGTGCAAGAGGACATGAAAGAAAAATCCCTTGGGGAAGGAGTGGGGGTAAATTGCAGAGATAACATATCTTTTGGAAGCTTTTATATAAATAGACCTACAGATTTCCACATATTTATCATTGGAGGAGATTAAAACGTTTGATGTGCAGTTACCATTTCACATGAAAGCAAAAGGTAGTTTTTCAATTGCATTTGGTCCTTATAATTCAAGTGCTGACAATCACTGGAAACCTAATTTAATGAATGTTTTATAAGATCTTCAAGTGCTCTGTGGAAATTCCCCCCTCCCTTTGTCTGGCTGTGGTTTCACGTCCGTGGGCCCATTCCTAGCAAGCCCTTCACATGCCAGTGGCTCTCCTCTCCCCTGTTTACTCTCTGGAGCTGCTCCCATCAGCACAGGCACTCGACATGCCTACAGCTGCTCCAGCAGGGTGTTTGTTTCATCAACACCATTACCTGTGGCTTGGACAGCCCAACAAGGTGAACAGGCTGCCAGTCTCAGGGCCTGGCTCCTTGTCATCCTGTCCCTGGGGACATGCCCCTGGCACACCGTGAACATCAGTGCCTTTCCAAATGTTTGTGAGGTCCCCCCAAAGGCCAGCCACAGGTCTATGCTGCCCACAGCCCCCACAGTCACTTCCCTGACAGATCCGGATGCCTGCTGCTTCTGTCACCACCTGGCCCCGTTTCATCCCCTTCTGTTTCACAGCAGCCTTTAGAAGGGCAGATACCCTCTGCAGTCTTCTCTGTAATGCCCTGATTTCGGATGTTTTCTGCAGGTTTCTCTTTGTCTTGGAAAGGTGAGCCATAAGGTCCCAGTGAACTGTCACTTATCCATCCGGTCAGAGAATCACAGAGTGGTTTGGGTTGGAAAGGACCATAAAGATCATCTTGTTTCAACTCCTCTGCCATGGGCAGGGACACCTTCCACTATCCCCAGTTGCTCCAAGCCCCATCCAACCTGGCTTTGAGCACTTCCAGCGACGGGGCATCCACTGCTTCTCTGGGCATCCTCTGCCAGGGCCTCATCACCCTCACAGGGAAGAATCTCTTCCTAATATCAAATCTAACCCCACCCTCTTTCAGTATAAAGCATCTTCCTCTTATTTCTCCTGTGCAAAGACTCATAAGAGGTTGGAAAGGCAAGTGGTGGAAGATAACAAAAGCCATGGATCACTTTCCCTGTAGTTGGCCAGCAAGTTTCCCTCTTACCTGCTTACCTCTCTTCTTCCTTGGGTTCAGAGAGACACAGAGGTGCAATTGTGGCTGTAGCAAAAAGATTCTTAGTGAACAAATTCCTGAGAGTGCTGCTATCCCATCAAGGTCGAGCAGAAGTTCCTGGCCCTGAGCGCAGGTGGAGTTTGGCTGTGGTCAGGAAGCATGCTGCTTTCAAGGGGCTAGGGGGAAGCTTCAGGAAAAGTTTTTATTTCTTAGGGATTTTTCTGCAGCAGGAGCTTCTGAGCAGCTCACTTCCCCAAGGCTGAAATCAGGCCAGTGCATTAAGAAGAGCACAGGAATGACAGGAAGCTGGTGAGAGGGTCAGGAGGAAAGGGAGGCTGTTGGTTTCCTGGATGACCTTAGAACAATATGATTGCTTATATTAACTTGAGCATTTGCCAAAGAAACAGTTGCAGCAGTCCACAATCACTGCATGATATTGCAGAGAGGATGATTTAATGAGAATAACAACCTTTCCTGCGATAGCAGTCAGGAATTTTACCCCACCTCCACCACATGACAAAATCTGTTCTTGGGTTTTTCCGTTTCATCACGACAAGTATGACACCGAGAAAGCAGCAGGCCTCCAGCAGAAAAAAAAAAACCATGTTATAGCAGTGCTTTAGATGAAAAAGGGAAGGTTTGCTTTGCCCACTTCCTCACGCCACCCTTGTCAGCTGTGCTGGGCCAGAGCCGAGTGTGGGGTGAGGGCGCAGCCTTGTCACCAGGCAGGGTCATCTCACATACCCTCTCCCTCTTCCAGTTAAAGGAATGATGCCATCAATGCAATTAACAAGGACATTTTTTTAAATCTGGAGAGAAAAAAATGTAGAAAAAGTCCCCCTCTGAGCATTTCACAAAAGCTTCTTGGCACAATCACATAAATTAAAAGACCAGAAGTTTTTCACATCTCTGCACTTTTAATGATCCAGGACCCTGAGCGCAGGTTTTATGTGGAGATTTCAGAAATTCCTTGCAGTCATTTCAGTAGCAATTTCATGGTGTAAATTCCAGATACAGAGGGAAGAGGAAAGGACTTTAAGGACAATCGCTGCTTTCCAGCATATTACAGAATCTCTCTTTTTTAGAGTGGTTTTTCTTTTTTTAATGCACTATCCCTGTTCAGGTTTCCTTCTTTTGTTCTCTTCCTCACTCCACCCTTACCTTCAAAAATAATGTACTTCTGTGCCTTTGTTAAAATGATATGAAACACAGAGACCAGGCTACACAGGGTGTGATAGCTGATGGTCATCTGGGGTGTGGTAGTCAGGTTGTGTACAGCGTGTTTCTAAGTTTAGCTCTGTAGCTAAGCTGAGTGGCATTTCTTCTCTTCACTCAGTTTAAAAGGGGAGTATGGAGTCAAGCCTGAGAAAGTAATTCCAAATTTTCCAGCTTCTCTTTTATGAATGCACTTTATTTTCCTTAATGCAGAGAATTGATTACTATTCCTGTTTGGTTCAGTAACTTCTGGGATACATACAACCTTCTTCTCATTTATTTTTCAATCTGGATCTTCCCAGTTTGCACTCAATTCACTCAAGTTTAGTAGATTTATCTCCTGCACTGCCCCACAGATCTGTTTTGTCTCAAGACTAAAAGAGGGCGTGAGACAAGAACAGGCTGCGGTGACAGATTCTTTGTTTTGGTGTCTGTGCCACCACTAGCTCCTTATTCATGTGCACCTTTCAAAGATACACCTCATGTGAAGGTTGGATGGGGCCCTGAGCAACCTGGTCCAGTGGAAGGTGTCCTTGCCTATGGTGAGGAGGTTGGAACAAGATGGTCTTTAAGGTCCTTTCCAACCCAAACCAACCTGGGATTCTATGAATGCACAGGTTGCATTTTTTCCTTGGCAGATCCTTGCTTTATTTCAAGTCCAGCAAAGGCACTAGATCTACGTGAAAGCATTGCCCAAGCGAGTTGTCAAACTTAATTCCCTTATTTTTTTTTTTCTTTTGGCCTTGCAAAATACATGCAACAATGTATGACTGCTCTTTTATAAAATAATTTCTAAAGTCTTTTTAAACAGCTGAAAGTGCTTTGCTTTTTCTTCCAAGAATATCGCTCCAGTCAGAGATCAAGCACAGACATTTTCAGCTCAAAAGATAAATATTTGGAAAAATAGCCCTACGTTTTGCAGAGGGGTCAGTGAACCTCACAGTCTCAGTACTTGATGACACTTGGTGACTCAAAATGGGCTGTTTTAAAAGAAAAGCAAAGATCCTGCTGAAGCATTATACAGCGAGCATCTCTCACCCCACCCCCCCCCACCCCGCCTCGTGTTCTGCTGGCTCCTAGGTTAGCTGACAAGTGGAGGGATCACTGGAGCTCTTCTCCCAGTGCTTTGATTCCAGCAATGCCAAGCTGCTCTTTCCAAGGAGTAAACGTCAGCTGGTTCTTAATGAGAGCTGCAGGCACTCAGCAGTTCTGGCTGTCGGCTCGCTTTAAAGGCTTAAATATAGTTTCAGTTCATGCTTCTATATGTGAAGCTTTTGATTGCTATTAAAAAAACCAAAGAATAAATAAATAAATATATAAACAAACAGCCCCAAAGCAGGCAGTGCTCCCAGGTCTGTTCATGTTGGCCAAAACAGATGTTTTACCCAGCTGGGTAATATTTAAACTGTAGACACTGCAAATAGCTTTTGGTGGTGATGTTGCCTCTCGTGCTGGGTCAGAGGGAAGCCCTGATTTCAGGCTGGGGGATGGCTCAAATGGGGCTGGTTCTGGCTGCCCACCAAATGTTATGCAGAGGAAGGCATCCTCCTGACTTAGACCGGTGGTCATCACTTGGGGTTAATTACCATATCAATTTAATTTCTACCCAGCCAGTCAGGCCACTGCCTTTTCCGCTGGTTGGGCTGTACCCTCTGTGAATGTGGCAGGTGATGCTTGGTGGAAATTTGGGCTTTTTTCTCTCCATCATTATGTTTTGCCTCATGACACATCAGCAGCAAAGTAGGACCAGGGGTCATATTTATGCTTTTTTCTGAGTTGAGGAACAATGACACCTGACAGAGGGGTCGTTTTGTAAAGATGGTTTGTAACAAATGTCTTTCTTGCATTCCTTCTGGAAGCTCAGGAGGGAACTTCCAGCTCCTGATGGCTCTGGATAGCCCAACCCTCCTCCATATCCTTGAGGAATTTTGGCATTAGGGCAGGGGGTGCTGTGGCTGGTGTGTGTGTGTGTGTTCTGTGGCCAGCCCCAGAAACCAGGCAGCTGCTCAGCTCCTGCTGCAGCCTCTCCATCAGCCGCCAGCTTTTGGGAAACTGGAAGCCGCTTCATATCCCACAGACTTCCATTCCATCCTGCTGTCAAATTTGGTTGAAACTGGGTAACAGTGCATTTTTATGGAGGCAGTGATAAGCAGACAGACAGACAGACAGACAGCATGGTCTCATATGCCGGGTTTCCTCTGGAAACTGAGCTAAAAATAACACAGTGATGAATGGAGCTTAACTGGGAGGCATCTCACAGGAGAGAGCTGGTGGAGAGGGGAACAAATGTGACCATCCCATTGTTATTTCACATCTGGGTATCAGCAACAGCCTACCAGAATATTTCCAGCGATTTGCCCACTTGAAACAGAGCATACAGATGTACCTCCTTATCCAGAGCTCAATGAAAATTAACATCCTGGTAATTTTAAACCCTAAAATCCCCCGAGGATTCCAGCTGGGCTCAGATAGTGTCCAAGAGTATCCTAATCCTTTTTTTTTTCCTCCTTGCAACTATAGCAAAGATAATAATTATATGTTCTATTTAAATAAACAGAAGTATTGCTCTCGGTGCTTCTGACTGCTATCAAAGCATTCATGTGAGTTCATGATCTCTGGGCTTCCTAACTGGAGAGGTATTCAAGAGGTCTAGCTGCAAGAAAGCAGGCTAGAAACAGAAACATGCAAAAGAAATTAGCAGCATAAATGATCCTATGCAAAAACAAAAAAAAAAACACCCTAAAAAATTAAGGGCAGACATCACAAAAGAATCATTTTTATTTGATAGCTTAGCAAAAATTTCTGGAAAGAAAGTGAATGTATATTGAAATGAAACAGAAAACAAAACTCTGCCCAAACCATTCTGTCATTGCAAGTCAGCTTGAAATGTTCTAGCTTCCCTTGTGAACTATTCAGTCCTCTCGCTTAAATTTGAAAGAAAACACAAGGTGGCTATATATATTTTTTTTTTCAACACTGTAAATTACTTTGCGAGCCTTTTCTCCTTCAGCATTGAGGACTATTTAAGAGTAATCAAGAGAGTTTCCTAGACTTTAAATTTGGAAATTTGGTGGCACAAAAGAAGTTTTACATTCCTAGAGTCCTCTAGGGTTTTGCCAAAGTACATAAACTTTGAGTTGCTTAATGGCCTAACATGAAATCTAATTCTGACTTACTTTGGTTTTTAATTTGTTAGATACCCAGTAGCAGAAGTATGAGAGACAGGATTCCCAAACCAGAGAATATGTTTATAGACACATAGGTATTCCCAAGACAAATACACCTCCAAGAAAACCTGTTCATAGTGATGTTTTGCACTTCCATGGATCCCATCCAGAGGCTGAGAAAGATGTACAGATTCTGGAGAGCTGAGCTGAGCTCCTTCCCTGATCAAAATAAATTACACTGCCTACATTTGACAAAAGGAGAATATAAGATCCTCTACAACAACAAACATTCACAGAACAGGCTGCTCATTGTTTGTTGATGATGCATTCAGAACGTACAAATTTGTGGAATGAATTACAGCTAAAATTAGGAAACCTCCAGTCCCCAGAAAGCTGCTCTCCTCTCCCCTCCCCCTCCAGCTCTGTCAGTCAGCCCAAGTCCATCACCAGTAGTCTCCTGGTTCAAAATAAGGCAACTAACTCCATAACATTCCCTCTGCTGAAAGCCACGGGTCAGGCACCCTTTCGGGAGTTTGAAGGGGACCTGGCAGGGCGGTACCATCTAAACCTATTTAATCCCAAACGGGAGGAAGGTACCTGACTTCATTTTGCTTCCCAAAAAACTCTCAGTCATGGGCTCTTATTTGCATTACCTATTCATGTTTCCAGGAGCTAAACTGTCCACACAAATTGTGCTCAATGAGGTAGAAATTGAGCCTTTTGGACATGTTGGTGCTTTAACAACGCAGAGAGTGGATGACATCCTCTGGGGCAAGCAGATCACCTGGGGAACCCTGACGGTGTTGAGTTTGAGCAGTGTGTATGACACTCATTTCTGGCTCTAACACTCACATTCACAGGGAACCATACGTGACTGACTCTCACACAAACATATTTCGAAAATCCCCTCTCGCCGTCTCCCAACTCAGGCTTGTTTCTCCAAGGAGATCTCCATCTCTTCCCATGCAGGCAGCTATTCCATATAGGAGTGTTTGTGTGCTCTGCCCAGCTGTATGTGTTTGAATGCGTTGCCAGACAGAGCCATTCCAATGAAATCATTGGACTGTTATTTGGAGGGCTGAAATTTCACCCACATCATAATTTATTTTACTCTCTCCAGAGCCAGTCCATCACTTACCCGCTGGAATGTGTTGCCAGCTGTCACAGCACACTAATACTCCTTGGCTAGAAAACTTCAAAGTCTGGTAAGCTGTCCCAATGGGGAGGGGGAAAATGTTGGCTGATGAGTTTGGTGTTGCTCCACAACAACTCACTCAGTTGCTTACCAGGCGTGCACAAATCCCTGTTTCCCATACACTGCAACAGCCA
Source organism: Dicrurus megarhynchus (assembly GCA_013399195.1). NCBI lineage: Eukaryota > Metazoa > Chordata > Aves > Passeriformes > Dicruridae > Dicrurus > Dicrurus megarhynchus. Next base: position 860,864 of record VXAD01008715.1, read on the forward strand.
AACAAGAGCAGAAAACTTGCCTGCTGTCCCTCATCTCTGCCAGACAGCACCCATGAGTCTCTCACAGGACTTGACATCTGTGGGAATGGGAGCCACTTCCAGCTTTTATGTCTTTGTGCTGATGTGGGGGTTTTTTCCCCTATTAAATATAATATCTCATCTCATCTGGAGAGAGACTTAATCTGAATCAGAAGTGGGGAATCACAAATGGGAAAGACAAGGAAAGAAACTGTCCCTAAGTCAGCCAGAAGGATAATTTTGGTGGAGGACACTTTAGTCTTTCAATCAGTTTAAGCCAGTTTGACCCCTTGGACTGTTTCTTCCACTTTAGAGGTTGTCCTCACATTCTTGTTTTACAGTGCTTGACAGTTTGCAGTAATTGTTGTGATGATGGGGGCAGAGAGGCTTTTGTGTCTCTGTGTGTATTTTCCTCCCAGTATCACGGGAGCACAGTTTACGAGCAACAGAAGGATTGGGGAATGAAGGCCACTGATGTGAAGGAATGCAGAGTTTGTGGCAAAGTTATTGCCAAAGCCAAGAGGGACATGGAGGGTTTTTGTTGTAGCCTTTATGTCTGCAGGGAAGGGCAGGCTCTGGAATCTTTGTGGATGGCCCATTGCAGCCCTTGCACTGAAATTGGTGAGAAGGAGAATGGGAAGGAGGGTAAAGAAGGAGGTTTTGGAGAAGGGTCTGTGTCCTCTCAGGAGCTGGGGCCCTGGGTATGCCAACAATTCCAGGTACACTGATAGACCTGCTTAAATTTAGTCATGTTGTTCATCCTTCTCTGTGCTGCTGCTCTGGAGAGATTTGATCAAAATCGGACATTCCTGCTGTAACCCCAGAGCTTTGATCTTACCTCAACTGTATTTTCATGACGAGGTTGATAGAAAACTGTTGGCCTTCATTTGTGATTTTCAGAAGATTAATGGTAACTGGTCACCACCTCATTTATTTGCAAGTGTAGCATAAAGGGAGCACTGGTTTCATCAAAGGAATTGGCAACAGGTTATATGTTACACATAATCTCCACCAGCTGCAAGTGCAGCTATCTGATATCTTATACTTCAGTTACGTGATGATAGCTCTCTTCTTCCTTTACTGTTTTTCTTAGATATTAATATTTCTAACTACTTTTCTCAAAAAAAAAAAAAAAAAGGAGAAGAAGAGAGAGAAAACAAACCCGTTTCCTCCCCCACTGCCATTTCCCTCTGTGTATGAGGGCCTGTTCTTTTCCCCCTTGACCACCACTTTCTGTTTCCTTTGTGGAATCCTCCCACTCAGTCTGTTCTGCAATTTGATAAAAAAGACTCATTTCCCAGCTGCAGCTTTCCAAATGCTGTTCTTTAGTGGTTAAGCATAAATCTCTGAGCTTGCTTTGCTCTTTTTCTATGAAATATGAAATACACCTACTCCTGTCTGAGCCATCAAAGGGTGTCATCAAAACATCAAAATATTACATCACTTGGCTGAATTTCTTCATCTTTTATTAATTTCGATATATTTGCTTTCCTTTTTATATGTTATCAAAAACTGTGTTTGCCTTTTTGTCTCTAAAGTTGTACACATGGGAGGGAGGGAGGGAGGAAGGAACAAGGAAGGAAGGAAGGAAGGAAGGAAGGAAGGAAGGAAGGAAGGAAGGAAGGAATGCTTTAAGCACTGGCAAATAAGTCATGCCCTCCACCCCCAAAAAATTGTGCCAAAAAAAAGAGAGAAAACTTTCATATCATCTAGTTATTTAATTTTATTGATTTCAACAGCTTTTGGTAAAGGTTAGGGGTTTTCACACTGCACACAGGCTGTGGATAAAAGCAGGACAGCTCTTTGTTTGGGCATGACAATCCAAACTGCTGCATCTGCTCTGACAGTACGAATTTGCACTGTTGTGTTTGCTGGAGTATCGCTCGCCCATTGGATTGTATGCGAAATACTGTTTTTCCAAAATATTTGACAAATGCAATAATTTATTTTTACCATGCCCCAGAAGTCATAATTACATTCCAGTCTTACAGAAGAATACGCTCTATATCCTTCTGACTCTCCCAAACATAATCTGTTCAGTATCGGGCTTTTAATTCTGTGTTGGGAGATAGCCATTTGGCTGATACAGCCCTGAGAATGTCTGGATAAACGTCTGGATAATTTCAGCTGGAAATTGCTCTGAAAGCCGTTTGCAGTGCAGTCAGAGAGATTTCAGCCTGCACCCAGATACTCTGGATGCTCAGAACACAACCAGAGCAAGTGGGCCCCCGTGTCTGACAGAACATTCAGTCATGGGGCAGCGCTCATGTGGATGATCATTTTTGTGGAAACATGTTTAATGCTACATCAGAGCTATGCCACCACTGAGCTGACCCTTTTACTGCCTCCTCAGGGTCTGTTAGAGAGCAGCTTCAGGAGTTTGTTAGTTAAGGAAAACCTCAGGGATTTATTATAAAGCATGCCTATCACTTTCTGTCATTCTCACATCCTCCTCAAAAGGCTTACATACTATTTGAGTATTTACCTTACATGGGATACCTCTTGGAGGATGAATACCACAGGGATATTGGATGTTTTCTATGCTTTTTTCTTTTCCTTTTAATTTTTGGAATAAACCTTATGCACACACGGTATTTCAGATCTCATTGATTAGCAGCCGGCAAATAATTAGCTACGTGACAGTGAATGGCTAATCAATCAGCACCACTGGAGGAAATGCATCTCATCTTACAGCTCTAAAATGTCATTTCTCTTGACATTTACAGATCAGCTTCCAAAACTCATGCACAACCACAGTCTTGGGAGGCCTTTCTTGGTGGGTTTTTTCCTTCAGTTCTGGGGTTTAGTGGGACAATTTGCTATTTGGGTGCTTTTACCATACTGTGATGGTCATTAAGGGCTAAAAGATGGAGTGCCTGCCCCCTTCTCTGTTAGTCCTCTGGTCTGAGGGCTGGGCTTGCATTCCCACCAGAGGGAAAACTTCCCATTGCCCAGATCCGCTCCTGTCCCAGCCTTGTGTCTGTGGTTCTCCTTGTTCTGCCTAGGAAGAGGAGGAGTGCTTGGTATGCCCCTGGATTAAGGATGGCTTTGTTTTTTCAGGTTTTCACACAGCCCCAGCACAGTCCTGTGAGAACTCCTGCACCCCCCATCCCTCCTCTCGGAAGAGGTGATGGCAATGATCAATTTACTATTTTTGGTTATTATAATTAATTCTCAGTGCATGCAGAGGTATTTTGCTGACTTTCTCTTCTTCCCTTCCTATTGATTGAAACTGGCATACAATTTACTTTAGAGTGGAGTTTTCATTTATTCTTAGATGGAAACAGTTTGAAGGAAACAAAGAACGTGCTAGAAGAGTGTTAATTAATGAGACAATGGGAAGAGGGACAAGATAGAGAAAAGGGCCAGCAAGAAATCTTACATAATTTAGACACAGTTAACAATTCCCTCGGGAGTCAGTTAGGAGACCATGAATAACATGGGTTTAGCCATTTACATATCTCCTGCATGGACTATTCACATAATTTGCCAGTTTTCCCTTCTCTCCCAACATACTTTGCAGTTGCTGGTGTATGTCGTGCCTGGTTTCCATGTTGCTTTAGGCAATGTGAACATCCCCTCAGTTTTACCTGGTGCTGATGTATGAGTTGTTAACTGCTGGTATTTATAGCTAAATTCATGAATCTCTGTAGATTATTTTTTTTCAACAGCATCTCTTGGTCCAGAACTGAAAAGAGGGAGGATGTGGGAGTATTAAACTCATCACAGAGTAAAACTATTCATAATTGTTAAAACCTTAGGAGTGCCACAGCTTGCTTCTCTTATCTGCACAACACAAAGTTCACTCCAGTGGCTTTCCTCAGAAAGAACATAAAAGATAATACTAAGGGAAAGAGAGAACAGTTTGCTTTGAGATGATGAGATGGACCAAAATTACAGAGAATGTAAGACAACAGAAATGTTCAAAAGCGTGTTTTAAAAAGCCAGTCTATTGAAAATGAGTTCCAGCTCAGTGGAGGATATATACATCCAAAAAAAAAGAACAATAAAAGAGGATGAAAAATATGTCCCTGCACACTTCCTTCCCTTTGCCTTCTAAAGGAAGGAGGTGAAGAGAGCAGAGAGTGAAGAGGAAGGAAACCTGAAGCAGAAACTTGACATTTTCATTTCCATAATGAAACAAAACCTTCTAAGTTGTTGCTTTGGTTTTTTTTCCTCTTTTTAATACTAGTGACTACTATGTTGTGCTTTACCTCAGAATACTCATTTGAACCAAAATCTTGATACAGAACTTTGAAAGGGAAAATTTAAAGACACCTTTAATACATTCAGTGCAGTGTTTTCATTTTTTAAAAGCATTGTGACTTGAAAATCTCCACATTTGATATGCTCAGTGCTGTGCTTGTGTTAAAGAAAAATTCCCTTAATTATATACAAGAGTGGCAGTGAATGGAGCTTAAGCTCCAGCAGAGCCATCCCTGTGTCACCAATGCTCTGACCAAGAGGAGTCCAGACAACCTTGGGGGAAATGTGTACACTATTATGTTTCATTATTTGGGTTCTGCTATGAGAGCTGGTAATTAACACCCCACTCTCTCAAAGATTTCTATAAATGCTTAACTCTATGCTGTGAGTAATCCCATTAGAACCATATTGTTCTGCTGCACGGAGGAAACCTTCCCAGAAAGGCTGACTTGGTGTGAGTGCAGAAATGGAAATGTCATTTCAAAGGGAATTATGCCAGCATTAAAAAAAAATTACAGTGAAAGAATCCCATGGAAAAATTCCCATAGAACTTGAACCACTAGAATGACATTTCATTCCCATTGACTGGGTTTGTCCAAGTTTGTCCAAGGAATGTTAAAAATAATGTGTTGCTTGAAGCACTGATATTTTACATTTGACCTTTATAGGCAGGTGGTCATCTGCTAAAACTTTGTATTTGAGGACTACGTCCTGAGCAGGGATTATTCCTTCACAATTATAGAATCAGAGGATGGTTCGGGTTGGAAGGGACTTTTAAAGGTTAAGTTGTTTCAACCTCCCTGCCCTGGGCAGGGACACTTTCCACTAGACCAGGTTTTTCCAAGACCCCTCCATCCTGGCCTTGAACATTTCCAGGGATGGGGCATCCAGAGCTTCTTCAGGCAGTCTCTGCTGGTGTCTCACCACTGACTAATGTGTATGTTCCACAGATACAACAGGGGAAAAAGCTATACAAAATCTTATATTTTTCAGTCTGTCCTGCCTTCTGTAGTTTTTTTTTTCAATTATACCTCCCAGTCTTTTTTTCTCCCTCCACTTCTGCAGCTTGTGCATCCAAAGCTGTAGAAAACACCAAACTCTTAATATCAAATGAAAGCTAGAAATGTCAGCACATCTATTTGTATGTGTTTCAGGGAGAGAATGAGGTGGGGAAAAGAGGTGATGAGTTAAGGAAGATGGGAGCAACCTTTGCACTTTTTTTTCCTACTTATTTTTATGGTCAATTGCTAAAGAACTTCTGTCTCTGAAAATATGAAGGTGTGATCTGGACCTCCACAATAAGAAGGCAAGCTCATTAACTCCATTTTGACTCTGGACAGAGGAAAGCCCCACTCTGCTCCCTGCAGCCCTGAGTGCTGCTGGATTTGCCGCTGCTCCCTCGGTTTCTGGGCAACCTGGGTGTCTTTTGTCTGGAACCTGTGACAATCACAGATGCAGAGGCCGGGCAGTCTGTTGCCGTAACCACATCCTCGCGGATCCGGGCATTCACAGCAGCGTGCTAAAAGCAGTGAGGGCATCCTGATCTCTGCCCCTGCCATTGTGTCCTTCCTGCTCAGCAGCGACAGACACTGAGGCAGATGAGCTTTTTATGAGGTGATTTCTGTTCTGAGCCTCTCACCGCTTGCACCAAAGCCTTTCACGTTATTAAAATGCAGTAGAACAGGAGCAAGCCCCATGTTGTTGGCAATTTGCCATCTTCCCATCCAAGTGGGCAGCCCAGTCTTTCGTGCCCGCTATTGTGTCCCTGCTCACAGCCCAGCTCTGCAGCAGCATTCCCTGCTCAGTGCATAACAGAACTACATTTTCTCTTTCTCATCTTTCCCCAAGGAGTATGACTGGCATTTTCTTTTCTTTACAATGCTGTTGACAGAAAAATACTCCCTCTGCCCCTTTTAATTATCCAACCTTTCCCTTTTCTGTGCCTTCCTTCACCAGGACAGGCACTTAGAAAACTCTGGATTCTTCACTACTTTTTTGCCTCTGTGCATCCTGAATTACCAAGAGCTGATTTACTACATATTTACTGTAGTCTGACTGGGAAGTTTTTCTTCAATTCACTTGGTTACTCTTCTTTACAGTAGATTTACGGTGACCCTCCCAATTTGTGTGAAATCAAACATCTAATTGTTTTCTGATGCTAATGCACAGCCTTGAATTAGCTGTTGAGGATTGTGGTGTGTCTGGTTTCACCGTAACATTTCACGTTACATTTTGGCACATTGGAAAAAGCAAGACAGTTTTTGAAATAATTAATGCCATTAGGAATAACACTACCTGGGATTTTAAAGTTTAGGAATGGTTCTCCATGTTGTCTTCACTTACTGCATGCATTTGCTTCCCCATCTCAGCCTTTTTGTCACAAAGAGCAAAACAATCCAGGGAGAACTAGAAGTATTGTAAATACAAATTGCCTGGATGGATTTTTCCCACTTCAGATCTGAACAATGGCTTGTCAAAAGTGGAAAAAATATCACTCTTTATCAATCCAAATCAAATGGCACTGAAGGTTACTCTGGAAGAAACAATGGCAAGAAAGCAATTCTTGTAACCTGGGAAGGAAACCTAGAGCTGTGAATTAACAGCCTGGCTGGTGTTTACAGTAAAATATAAGGATGCAATGAAGATTTTTATAAAGCTACAGTTCAGGAAAATTAGGGAAGCAACAGAAAAATAAAGGAATTTGAACAAATCACTGCAGGCAGGGTTGGCCTCAGCTTGAGAGGTTCTGTCATTGTTTCTTGGTAATGCCTGCAGTTCAGCAATTTGACTAACTCCCTGTGACATTTCAGCTGCCCTCCTTCTGAGACTCACTTGCGTTGGGTTATGGATAGGGGTATGAATGCAGCTGCAGGAAAATATACCACAGGGCTAAATCTTTAGACTTCTAAGTGAATTGATACTAAAAACAAGCAAATTAAAAGGAGTGAGACTGTTCTCTGGCTTCTGGCAAATTGATGTTTTTACTCTTTCAAGCAAAGTGACAAGTCAGTCAAATATCAACAAAGGAAGAGTAAGGTGAACTAGAGAAAGTAAGGGCTCTCCTTAGGCAGATTAATCACTGACAATAGTGAAAAGTAACTGCCTATTTGCATTGCTGATCTATCTGGGAGGTGAAGCCAAGGACTTTTTACCCCCCAACCTCCCGATCCTTACAAAAATAAATAATTCTATAGCTTTTAACTGCACACTCTGCAGTCTCCCTGACTCCAGTGGGACTGTGGACACATGCAAGCCTGTGGATCAGATTTAAATGTATTACGGTCTTGTTTCCAAGGGGTCAGTAATGTCCCAGCTAGCAAAGGAGTCTGTGCCCTCCTGTACAGCACACATTTTTTCCATGCTGTTTGCATTATCACTTGCTAAATTTATCACACTTCTTCCCTAACACTGCGTGTCTTTCCTGCCTGGGAATTTCAGATATAACAGAGTGCATGCTCTGGTCACATTTTCAGAGAGCCCACCACCCTCTACAGCCACAATCTGCCAGTGAGGGTTCTGGGAGGCAGCTTGTGGGAAATACTCACCTGCAAATTTGGAGAGTGTGGTTGCTCTGAGACAGCTGAATGAAGGGACCCATAGAGCTTAGAAATAAATATAGATGGTAGAGATTAGATATAGAATAGACATTAGATCTAGAACAGATAAAGTTATAGGTTAGAAGTAAGAAATAAGCTTTTTACAATGAGGGTGGTCAGGCCCTGGCACAGGTTGCCCAGAGAAACTGTGGATTCCCCATCCCTAGAAACATTCAAGGCCAGGTTGGATGGGGCTCTGAACAAACTGGTCTAGTTGAAGATGTCCCTGGTCATTGTAGGGCAGATGGACTAGGAGAACCTTAAAGGTCTCTTCCAACCCAAACTATTCCGTGGTTCAGTGATCTACAACAATAAATCACGTTGTATCCTGCCTGCTGTGCGGCCCAGATCACCGGCATCTCTTTCTACTTGTTCTGTTTTAGCTGGGAATGAGGAAGGAAGGAGGATGTTTAACAGGAAAAGGACACTTTCAGGAGTAAATCATACCCTCTTGAGTTGCAATAAGCTTTGAAAAGTAAGGTAAAAACTCCTGGCTTCATCTGCAGCCAGGGCTGTATGTAAAACACAGGCATGAGGACAAATTTATTTGAAAACAGTCAATGACAGGAAGCCACTAGAGAGCATCCAGACATGAGCATGTACAGCTCAGCTTAAGCAATGCTCTGTCTTTACAAAAGTATTTAATTTTCACATCTGTGTACAAAGGATCCTCGGAGTTTGATTCAGGTGAGATTTGAACCCCAGAGTGGGAAATGGGAGGCTCTTTCCTGATCCTGAGCAGTCATTAGCATGCTCCAGTCCCAGAACAGTGGGATGAACCATTGCAAAGGTACAATTAAAGGTGGCTTTATCTCCTGTGTATATGTTAATGTACACCTCTTGGGCCAACAAGGTTGAGATGCAGCAGCTGCTAATTACTATATTAATTATATTTGAAGGATGGAGGTCATTCTGTATTTTCAGGGCCTCTTATTCTTTCCATTCTTTAACAAGGAAGAAGAAAAGCAATAGGAAAATGTCCAAAATTTAATTAACTTTCAAACTGAAGGCAGTAGCTGTATTTCTTTCTATCTGATACCGCTTCCTCTTTTCATCCCATTCGGTCTGTCTTTACCCATTAAAAGAAAATTAAAACTCCACACTTATCAAGACTATAGATTTTCATCATAAATTGTTCCATATGGATGGTTCACAACAGCCTAAGAGGGAAAATGGCTCATTCTAGAATTTTTTCATTTTAGAAGTGGCTTCGATGCCTACCCCGATACAGACAGGAGGCACTGGGGAAGCTGTTTTAAGCCAGTTGCAATTATTCTTCTCATTTCACAACAGCAACAGATAGAGCCTACCCAGCTCTCTTGTTTGCATCCTGCTTCCTTCGCTGTCATTAAGGATAAAAGCAAGCTCAGGATGACATTGGCAGCTGGAGATCAGAGATGTGACGTTGTGAAAGCCTCAGCCACCAGACAGGTTACGTGCATTACCCAGAACTGTGATGTGGAGGTAGAGGTTGGGGTGAAGTTATTAAAGCTGTCTCAGCACCTCCTGGGCTGTCTGGGAAATGCCACACCAGAAATTACCTTTTGTGTTGTGACAGTTAAAATTAAGGGGGGAAAAAAGACAAAAAGCATACTACATTAAATGCTTCTTATACTGTCTGTGACTGGTAAAGCTCCTCTTGCTGCTAAAAAATTATACTTATTGACTGCAAATAATGTGTGATGCACTGTGTGCAGAGAATTAAAGGCAATTTGGATCCTTAACAGTCTCTTTCAGAGGAAAGGAGAATATAAAAATGAAAGTGCTAAGTCTTCCCTGCATGCATCTTTTCTCTCTGCTACTTTATAATTAATGTGATTTTCACCCGGTCTAAGCTTTCTTTATGCTCTGTCGTCTGCACAGTGCCAATATCTCTCTCCACTGCCAGCTACCATGCAGGGTAAGAGAAAGAAAGACAAGAAAAATGGTGAATGCATTAATAGACACCTATTACTGATTTAGTTCAACCCGGAGCTGTGGTTGTTTGAAATGGCACCATCAGAAATGTATCCACTTGCTCATATATGCAATACTTTCCTTCAGAATGTAGCCTTATTGTAGGGTGTTTTTTCCCCTGGAAAATTCCACACACACTCACATTTAATCACACAAATCCAAAAATGCAATTACCTCTGTGACTTTTACAGAAGCTTCCTGTACACAGAAAGGGGAGAATAAACAGTGAACCAGCACGAATTAGAGAGAGATAGTTCCATCAGGGCTTTCTGGTGATATTATAAACAAAATTATCTTCAAGCCACCAGAAACCTGAGCCAAAATTATAGCTCTGTGTTTCAAATAAAACCTTGTGAAAAATTAATGGGCAAATGTAAAATTAACTGTGTTCATTCTGAAAATTCTGACGCAAAGGCCCATATTCTTAAAATGTGCCTGCCTGCTTGTCCTTCCCTCAGTGTTCAGGAGGTCCTTGGTCAAAGGAATGTGCCCTGTGTTTCCTCTTGTAAAATAAAACTGGCTGAGTGCTCTCTGATTTGGAGACACTTTTGTAAATCCTTTGAGCAGTTTCAAATTTGGTCGGATGTCTGGCCCTCTAATCCGTGCTCTCCACATTATTTTAGGCCAGTCTGAGTTCAAGACTGTAATCATGGGGCACCAACTGCTCTTGTGGTTATAACACAAGTGGAAAAAGGAGATTGCACATACCCATCAGATGATTGTAGGAAAATGTGTCCATTAAAACCCCATGGGCAAATGAGGCTTTCAGATCTTTTCAGCTTTCCTTGGAAACAGTCAAGCAAAGAGGTAGGGGACTGGGCCAAGAGGGACATGTAGCATTGAGAGAGGTGGTTGGGGCTGTGCCAAGGTTTGCACCAAGATATTTCTGAGCCTGCTGCAGCTTGACCTTGCCTGAGCCTGCTGCCTTATCCGCAAAAGCAGTGCAGTGTCCCTGAGAGGCCGTACTATGATAGACTTGTGTGCTTTCCCCTTTGACTGCTCACTCATGCAGCAGCCACATGCAAAGTGTTTGCTTGTCCTCAAGTAGCCCCCAAGCACGCTTTAAAAATTAATCCAGTCCAAATTGTTGAATGGGGCTGTGCTTCTACCTCTGCAGGATAAAAACCGATGGGGAAAGAGCGAAACAATTTGCCACTTTGAAGCCTAAAAAAAAGAAAAAACCATCCTTTCATCCTCTAGCATGATGTATCGTAAGTGACATGGATTCCTTGCATTAGCATCTGCAGACTATAATTATCCATGTAATATAACAGCTGGGGAGTGTTACTGTGATGCTTTGGGTTGATGGATGCTCTGGGAGGTTAAACAGAGCTTGCTAATAGTAGGATCTCTAAGATGCTACATGGCTCTCTGTAAAATGGTCCATTTTCTGCCCTGGAAGGACCACAGGACATGGAGAAACCAGTGTTCTGCTCCCATCCTGCCCTCTGCTCTCTCCAGCTCCAGTGCCTGGAAATCCTGCTGTCCCACAGTGAACTGAGCCACTGTTTTCTGTTGTCTCAGATGGGCCTTTTCCTATTCACACTGGGAAGGGAAGCCTGCTTTGTCCTTGAGTCATTTCCAGTCCTTTCCCCAGGATTGCAGAGGGGACCAGGCAGCAGGGAGGAGGGAAGGAAGGAAAGCTGGACCTCCAACAGCTGACAGAATGGCAGCTACATGAGAGAAACTCTGGGGTCCACAGAGTTGTTATCCCCTAAATCACCCTCTCTTGCTGCGTGTTTACAAACAGGCCACGCTGCCATTAACACAAGAATCCCACTGAATTCAAGGCTTTGCTCTCTGTGTGAAATATGAAAAAGAGGAGGAATGTAGAAGCCCCCGCTGTCCTGAGTGCTTGCCATACCGAGCAGCTATTCATCACCTCCACACTCGAAGGGCTTAACCTTTGTAAAACCTCAGCAGCACAAACTTGCCAGGATTAAACTATTTAAAGCTGAGCTTGCCAGAGCATCTGCAATTTGCACCTCTTGTCACATCCATGGGCTGCATGACAGGTTGGAGAAGGTGTAAGGAGAAGTTGCAGTGACACAGCCAGAATCAGAGTGAGATTAATCCCAAGTGTCAGAAATGCCTGTCACCATTGAGGCCACTGGAGGAACACCCTGCACGTCTGCCCACAGACCCAGAGCACAAGCTTTTCCATTTCCCTGAGATTTACCCCTCACCTCTCTTTTCCCTGGAGCAGCCCATGCAGAAGGACTGACTTATGTGGTAGTGGGGAGAATGAAAAACACAACAAACACCAGACCAGGCCAGTTGTTCTGGAGGAGGTATCTGACATCTGCCATTTGTGCCTGATGTGCCCCCTGGATCAGAGGAGGGGTGGAAGAAAAGTCTGTCTGATGACAGAGTTGTGCAAGGAGCGTGATGGAGGGAGGACATCTCTGCCCTGACTGATTTGTTATGGACTCTGCTTCCATGTCTTCACTCACATTACTTATGGCTAAATTGATTCCATTGGAGTAACCTCAGCCTCAAAATCAGCTCCAATGGCTGGTTTTGGTGACTGACATGGAAAATTCCTCAGCCTCCCCAGCTTTCCCTGGAACTGAACGCCAGCAGCACGTTCATCTATTTATTGTGTCTGCTGTTGAGCCACAAATGTCCTTTGTGCAGGAACAAGCAGGACAAGTGAGGATAGCTATTTGAGCACAGTTTTCCCTCCTTAGAGCATCCATAGGGTGCCTGTACTATTCTGGGAGAACAGTCACTCTGTGTCCTCAACTCTGCACGCTGTGGCCCTGGCAGAGAAGGAGATTTGTCTCTCAGAGGGCTGAGGAGCCAGTCAAGGACAGGCCCTGGGAGTCACACATCCCAGTTTCCTTACATAGTATCCCTGAGAATTTTGTAGTCAGGGGTGCAACTTGAAACCCTGGGAAAATTAATGAACAATTTCTGTAATGGCCGATTTTTACAGTACTGGAATTGCAAACTGAGACCTCGGAAGACAAGAGGATCCCAACTGGGCAGGATATCAGTTAAATTAACTTCTCCCCTCAGCCCTGCACTTGCCAAGTTCCTAGATATTTTACCAAGTAAACAAAAATTGGAGCACACGAGTGTTTTCCTTCTCAATTTTGTCTAAGTTAAAGACACTAAGCAAACCTTTAGGGAAAGTTTAGAGGAAAGGAAAATTGGCTCACCCTTCCCACTCATTGCTTTAATAAGAGGGTTTGCAAGGAAATGAAACTTCAGGATACAGCATTTATTCCCAAAGCCCACAGCAAGCTGTCACTCTGTTTTCCCATGGAATTGAGTAAACAGAATACCACTTGGCCTTTAATAAATGAGAAAACAAGCTCACAAAGGAGCACTTGATCAGAAGAGACAAGGGCAAGGGTAGAACAATCCAGAGGAATAAATGAAACTTGAAATTTAGTAGTAATATTCCCTAAAGATGTCACAAATTCTGTTCTGACTATTGCAGAGGTCCCCTGAAAACATTAGTTCCAGTGCTTGAACTCCCTTCCATTGAAATTCCCACCACCCCTACTGTTTCAGCTTGCTCAGGATGAGGAAACCATCTTGAAATACAACAGGAAGGTGCATTAAGTAGCTGTTCTTCCCCATTTTCCTTCAAGGTGAGGAGAAATTTGTGTTTTGGCAAGTTTAATTGAAGTTAGCCACGTATGGAGAAATGATGGGCTTGCTTGTTTTGGCTCTCCCTGGGGGGATGCCCTTCCCAGCTGAATTAAGTTGCCACTGTGTTTCACTAATGTGCATCTGATGCCTAATGAATTGGGGTGTTATTCCCATTGCACAGAGGTGGATTAAAATCGAGTCCAAAGCCTTTTCATTCATTTTGCTAATTATTCTCTGCATTCATTGCACGCAGATGAAATGATGAAAGCCCCCCTGTTGTGTGGGATTTGGACATTTCACACTTGGAACATAAACTGGACTGATTATCCTTGAAGCGTTATTGTCACATTTGGGAGTGTGGGTGCCAGGAAGCAATAAGCTATGCACTGCCACATTCCCAGTCTTTCAGCCCCTTGGAATGTGAGGGAAAACCCTTTCTTTGCATGTCCTGCTTCAGTTTCATATCTAGATCATTTTGGTGCACAAGGCCTAGAGCAGAGATAGATTTCCATCAGATCGTGTTTTTAAAAGTTATCTTCCATTTCCATATTCCCATACTCACAGAAGTTTCAAACAGAAGGCAAGATGCTGAAATTCTGTAAGTGTCTTCTTTTGGCAGTATCTTATGGGGAAACAGATGCAGAAATTCTCTTGAAATAGAGCATTTCTCATACAAATTACATGTAGGTTATTAAGTGACTTCCAGAGATTCCAGTTCATGGCTGATTTGCACCCAAGGAGAAAGTCGTGAGTGTTTTGGATTTCCTGTCTTTTAATCTGACTGGGTTGGGTGATAGTGTAGGGAAAGTCTTTACTGTTGGGGTGCTGATCCAGTCATACTGCAAGTGCATTGCTTCCTACTTATCTGGCACAGCAAAGTCCTTTCTCCATAAGGACAGGACCTCAGGACTATCCAGCACTGCTCCAAATGCCAGATCAGAACCAGAATTAAACAGTTAATTCTTCAGCCTGTGTTTTTCCAACTTTTTTCCTGTGTGTTGCAAACAGCTGAAGATTTATAATCTCTACCTGCACTTCCATCTTACAGGTAGTACAGGCAAGCTGCTGAGGGACATTTAATTCTGACATTGCAAGAGAACAAATCAAAAAGAAATTTGCGGCTGTCATAAAGCACGAGATATTTGTGTGAAATATTTCTATTTTTGGGAAAAGTTTCGGTACATTCACAATAAAAGTTATGTTGTCAAAAACCTCCCAGCTACAACAAAAGGGAAACTAATGAGGGAAAGTGAGTCTGGCACAAAATCAAACAAACTGGAGGCATCTCATACATAAACTTGGAATCTGATTTTATGCATCTCCCGTGGATGTGTGAAATACATCGACAGTTTGCTTAGTCAAGAGTCTTGTCTGGCTGATGGCTGCAGCAACAGCACATGAAAGAGACTATGTAAAATAGGGGACTAAAATTATTCCTCAGCTGTGCTGCAGTAACGAAGACAATGTTGAAAGCAACAACATCTGTGCTGTGTGGCAGAGACAGGATAAAAAACAAAAAATTTTCCACACTGTGAAAAACTGGGGTGTGTTAAACAATTGCATTCCCACATTGTGATAATGTGGCTGTGACTATATTCTTGACAGGAATAGGCTATAGTTCCAGAAATAGGAAATAAGAAGCAGAAATAAGCCAAATTCCATGGCCTCCTGGAATCTCATAACCGTTACCAGGATTGCACAAGACACTGGCTTCAGGGCAATTGCTCCTGGAAAATCTGGGGATGTCCTAAGCAAAAAAAATAAATACGAATTATTTAAAAGTAGCATCTTCTAATGCTGGAGTTGAGGGGCTTGCTTGAGTATCTACCCTTCAACACATTAGGACGGAGTCTTAGGGATAGGTCTAGTGTTATTTTGTCCAACTGGCAGAATTGCAGCCCGAATTTTCCCTCATAGTCACCCTCATACTTTGCCTTTTAAAAGAGGCAAAGCCACTTTGCCTCATAAGGGGCTTTAAACAAATTTGGGGGGTAATTGGGGTTAGAAAACTTAATGTGCCCCACATATTCTTAGCACAAGCAGAGAAGGGTGTTCCTACCAGAACATGACTGGCCCTTGACAGCCACAGGCATGCACCAGATGTGTTCATCCTGTTTTCAGAGTGAAGTGGCACCATCACTAGTGAGGACAGAGACTGGCCACGGGAGCATGGAAGTTTTTTTAGAAAGTCCTCTTTTTTCTGTGAAGGCAATAAGGTTTTGCAGCCTGACTGGGTGTAAACATGCTGACATCAGACGTAAATGTTTCAGCTGTTGTATTAAATATGTTTGACTGGAGTGCCTGGAGTTGGAGACATGGCCCAAGCCCTGGTGTTATTTTCCCAATCAGAATATCTTGTGGGCATTCTTGACACACAGTGTGCAGATGCTGCTCATGACTTTCCTTGAGCAGGGAAAGGTTCAGTGCTCCTGGGATGAGGCCCTGCACGTGGGATGGTTTGCTCACCCTTAATTAGTTTGTGTCCTCTGAAGCCATAATGCACTGTAACTCATTGACCCAGCCTGAAGGGAGACAAATTGGTTAATTGAGAGAGAGCTGTGCAGTGCCCGCTCTGCCCTCAGGAGCCGGGGTTTCTGCTTTCCCGAGCAGAATTGCCCCCAAAGGGCTGCTGCGTGAGCATCCAGCTGATCCTGGGCAGCCTCTGGCAACAGGGACAGGAAATAGATGTTCTTGTGCCATCACCAATACCCTTCCTCCCCCAGCATCCCCTTTTGCCCCCCATTCTTCATCCCCTCTTCATCATACCTAAGATTTGAGAAGTGGAAAGGGGGCTGAGCAAAGGGATTGCTTCACAGCTTGCACGGGGCTGGAGCAGCTGCTCTTTTATCTCCCAGACTTGAAGGTTTCCTCCTGATGCCCTGCTTGAAGCTGCTGAGTTGTCATTTCTGCTCAGCTTGGCCCGTGCCCCTGTGAATTTTAGTGGAAAAAGCTCTTTCCTCAATTTGCTTTTCCTAACAACGCACCCAGCCCTCAGTTCAGGAGGGTCTGGGGAGATTTCTTGTCTCCCCTCAGTGCTGACCCAGCACACAGCCAAGGTAGAGCCTTTGCTTTGGTTTTAAAGTACAACCTCCTATTTAAAATTGGCAAATATTGGAAACATATTGCAAAAAAGAAAGATATATCTAATAAAAGAAAAAGTTAAAAAAAAATGAAAACCTTTCCTTGCTCTCAGCCTTTTCGGCGGTAAGAACATTCCTGGTTCTGTTTTATTTCATATTGGAGATCTAAGAATTTTAATACCTGTAGCGAACTCCAGCTTGTCTTTGACTCAGAACCGACTGGAATAGCAGCAATGACACTCAGCTGGAAATTCAGTTAGTCAGAAAGCAACACCACCAAACCCCAGCCAATTCTGCCCCATAGCTCTTCTCCAACAAAGTGGAGCTGAAAGTATTTGAAGAACAGAACAATCCCGTGACACTTCTCTTCAGTTTTGCTGCTGGAAATATCAGTTGCCTTTCAAATAACTTCAAGCATTCCTGAGAACCCTGTGATGCTGAAATGCGCAGGGATTTTCCAGCAAAGCCTTGAGAAATTGAGGCTAAGGCTTAATTTACATTTATGCCCACCTCAAAGCCCCTTCATCTTTTAATAAGGAAGAACATTACCTTGGCCTGTTAGAGTGTTCAAATTATGAGATCCCTTGCTTTCATTTTGATTGATATAACAAATTTCATCTCATATTCTCTAGGTGACCCTTCCTTGGCAGAAGTGTTGGACTAGATGATTCCAGAGGTCCCTTCCAATCCTAGCAACTCTGTGATTCTGTGATATAAATTTCTTTAGGCTGGGTAATGTCGAGAGTGAAAGACACCTTTTTTCCCGTAAGAAAGACAAGTCTTGAAGATTCTTTCTTGGTATAATGATGACAGAGTGAAGGTTTGTTTCGTTTTTTTTTTCATTAAGTAGATACTTGGTTACTTATTTTGCCGTGGGTGTTTTTTCTCCATTCCCTCATTGTGATGCCTAAATACACAGGTTTGTTTATCCACATGCTGTTGCCTCACTTGGAGGATAAATCAACCTGTACATTCTCACCAACTTCTGGCAGTGCGCGCCATTACCCTTCATTAATGTCCTAAATAATGAAAAATGGTGCACATCTTCAGAACTTTTTTGCAACATTACAGATGTTGATAAAAGGCAGTGAGGGGGGCAGTGTGTTGGTCAGAGAACAGGCAGCACCTCCCACGGTCACTCGCACGCCCGTACAGATTTAGAGCACAGCTGAAGGCGAGTTTAAGTGGCACAATTCCGCTTTCGTGCAAGCAAAGTACATTTTAGCAGCTTTTGTGTTGGTTACCACATATGCCTGGCAGCTGGATGCTGAGAGAGGGGCAAATGCAAACTGCATAGCAAAGCCATGAGGGAGTACTCAACGAGCATTTTCTAAGTGAACAGCTCAAATAAAACTACAAGAGGAAACCGCAGTTGCTCCGACACAAATCCTCATCTCATCACCACACAGAGCCCCCATTAGCCGTCCTCCTTCCTTGCCTTTTCTTTCACCCCCATTTTTAATAACTATAAGAGATGAGATGCTGTGTGCTGATCCCTCTCGCTGTGATTGTAATACAGACGAGATTCCAAAGGGACTTCATAAATGCACATTATATTAAAATATTCTACCCAGTACAGCTTTGTTCATTCTGTTTCTTTTCCTCTGGAAATACACCTTATGTAAAGATGATGTCTATCTATTTTCATCTTGTTCCCAGATCTTAGATTAGATTATGCACCCACTGGCAAATATGGTCTAAAGCTGTCAAAGGTAAAGCTCCAAAGACCCATAATGTTCTCATATGTGTTGTGAAAGAATGAGATGACATTAAAAAGAGAAGTCTAATTTAGTGTAACTTCAGGTATTAGACTACACAGGAAACCCACAATCCCAGACTGCATTTTCTTGGACCTCAAAGTCGCTCCACCACAAGACTCAAATCTGTTGGATGAGTGTTCACATTAATTCCATCAAACACTTGGACAGGCAAATTCAGAAACATGGAGCTGAAATATATCATAGAAATCTTTCCTGAAAAGTTGGTGCTGTGCTCATCCGACTGTTTGTTTCCGATGGTGAAAGATAAATGCATGCAATATATGTTAGCAATAAACCCAAAAATTCTACTTCCATTTAATTCCTGGTGGAGTGGTAGAATGAGGCAGCAAAAAGGCTAAAATAATTTTCCATTTTCGTTGCACACCACCCACAGAACTGATTATTAAGATGGTGAGACCTTCAAAGAACAAGCCTCATGCAAGGCAGAGTATTTATGAAAGCTGTAATCATATAGGGGATACCTAATCATACATGATTATCTAGCCTGGGTAGGGAATTGAGTAAGGTCAGGGAAGAACAGCTGAGTTGTCACCATTGGAATTAACTTTAGATCAAGCCATGATATGTTTTTCAGTCTAAATTAAACTGAACTCAATCATAACAGGTTTGGGAGTTTAGACAGAAAGCAAGGGCATGGGTCAGCAAAAACACCTGGACAGGAAAACTCAATTTAATTATATCACTACTTGGAAAACTATCAGGATATTTGGGGATGGGGGTGGGAAATCAAAGCAGGATTTCAAGATAAATCACCTGTGCAAAGAAAACAAAAAGCTATAAAACCTTGTAGAAATACAGACTCCAGAATTCTGTCTTGAAGTGTATGGATCTATTACTTGTTTTCACACCCATCAAAGACAAAGGAGGCTCTTTGGCTGTTGGGTGGAAGATGGAGCATATGAGGTTTTTTGCATGGATTCTCTCTTTTTTGCCTCTAACCCTCCTCCAAGATAAGCTCTAGCAACTGAGGGTCTCTATGCTGGTCCTTTTCAAGCTTGGTCAGGACATTTGAATATTTGAGAGATGTGTAGAATTATCTGCAAGAAGGCTTGAGTAGAGTAAAAATAACAGTAAAAGCAGTAGCAGTAAATTTAGGAAAAAACCCTTTAATCTAGACTCACAGTGAATGTGATTAGTTTTCAGGCTTTGCTCTGCCAGCTTGGATTTGTGTTTGCTTGATAAATATATTCCTCCTTCTGGAGCATTTGGTAAATGCTTCTTTCCTTAAAGTTTTCTTTATCCAAGAACTGTAATGGTTTGAAAAAGGCTGACATGAACTGAACTGTGTGAAGTGACTTGTGAGTAATAACTTAGGTCTCCTTTAGACAGCTGAAAATAATTTCTTAAAGTGTAAAATTAAAAAAATAAAAATGTGGATGCCCTTCAAGACATTTCTAAGGCACTTTGAAAGATAACTCAGTGCTGCTATGTATAAATCTAGATTTTTATATTTTTATAGTTGGTGGGAAACAGTCCAAGGGTTGCTTGCTCTGTAGTTCTTCCACAGGTAAAACTGTGGCTTTGTTTTCCTCCAAATCCTGGCTCCAGCTGCTCTTGGTACACACATCTCGGTTCAAGCAGCATCCTAACTGATGTGCCTGGGCGGAATGGGTGTGATAAGTAAGATGTTCAGATATGGAATTCCTGAATTGCAGTTACAGAGAGGAATTTTATCAGTCTCCCCTGAAGCATGTCACTTGTAGCAGTGTGCACACAAGGTTATCTGGTGGAAATGCTGATACCCCTCTGAGGTGCATTGCTGTGTGGTGCTGCTGTGGAGGGAGGTGGATTTTATCTGCACTGGTTGCTGCAGTGCCTCCCTTCCTGTGGGCCAGCTTGGGTCAGGCTGCCGTGACCACCAGTGACCTCTGCCCCTGCTTTCTTGGGGACAGCTGGAGTCTGGGGGCAGAGAAAGAGAAATCCTGGCTGATACCCTGTGCCGTGTGTGCTGCAGTGTCTGCACCTCCCATGGGAAAGCCACAGCTCAGCGTAAGGCCTTGGCTCTGCAATTAAATCCCTGAAAAAAGGAAGGGAGAGGGGACAGGGAGATGCTGAAAATGCAGAATGTTTCTTACCATCTGTAAATCATAAAGCAAGCGTAATGACAAAAGCCTAATGAGGCTCGAAAGACACAAAACTGTGAGTTCAACTCAAACCAATAATAATCTGAGAGTGGGGAGAGATTGATGATAGTGATAACCTCATCTTATGAAGATACTCGTGAGTGTACATTTCAGAAGGGCAAAGGGAAGGTACTACCCTGTCATGCCCAATTTATGAGTTGCAAGTATAAGAAGCCAGGGAAACAAACATCTTTGTGAGAATCAAAGAGCACCTGCCACTCTGCAGGTACCTGTACATCACACAGACACCTTCTGCCGAGGCAGGCGGAAAGACAAGCCCCATAGTAAACCAAAATTTGTTTCATACGCTTCCCCATGAGGATCAAGGAGAAATCCAGCTCCTCAGTTTGGAGCCTTGTATAGCCATTCATACTCTCTGCACAGCAGAAATGTGCTGACAGATGGATCAAGAGAAATGGAATATATTATAGCGCTGAATAAGCTCACGGGCTGAGCATTGGGTTTGATCTGATGAATGCAAGATCAGCTCTTAATGCAGATGAGAATACTGATTATACTGTGATTACCATGCTTCAGTGTTTCAGAGCACATATATATCTGCATCCAGCTGAAGTCTGAAATAAATAATGAAACTCAAAGGGCTTTTTGGCCTTCTGTAAGGGATGTCCATGTTTTATTTTTCAGGGCTAGAATCCTGCTATAAAAGGAGGCAAAAATCAAGACATAAATGCCTTGATTCACTTAAAAGCCATTTACTTTCTTCCATTCTTGTTAAGTCTTCCTGGAACTAATATTTCCTTCCCTCCAACAGCGAAGCACTCCAAATGTGTTCTGCTTTTTGTATGTTAATGGCTGGAGTTTAAGTTGGAAATTGCTCCACTATCAATTATGTGAGCTGACTTGAGCAAGGAGACAAAGGCACTGAATACCAAATAACTGCCTGGCTGGAAAGGGGGAGGAGGGGTGGGCGAATCCTTTGGAAAGCAGGGAGCACTTATGGAAGTGCACCTTAAATTGTTGGGGTTTTTTTTGCATTATTGAATGAGTCAGATTGGTTTTGGAGAGCAGGAGTGGTCCTGAGCTATCCTGGGGGCACTGCTGCCTGGCAGGAGGAGCTCAAATAGGGATGCTGCAAATCCAGGTGCTTTGTCCCTGCTGTGTGCTGGCTACCCCTGCCTGCCTTCAGAGGGGCGAGGTGAGAGCAGATCTTGCTTCATTTAACATATTTAGTGACAAAATTGGGAAAACCACTTGCTTCAGTAATTTATTTGTGCTTTGTGAAGAGATTGCTTTACTCTGGGATGCTCTCAGGCACAGGGATCAGGAGGCCTGGCACAAATGGCCTTCACCCTGTGCAGAAAGCTGCATGTGTGGGTGGCATGGGTGCTGTGATTTAAACACCCTGCATCACCAGGGTGACAGGACTGATATGCTGATGGGTGTCTTTAAGCTGTTATGGTGTCTGAAAGCCACACACCATTAGCCAGGTGACACTTCGTGCCTAGATACTGCTGTGACTGATGCTCTAATAAAGACCTGAGAGGGAAGGGTGGGAGAGAGGGAGGGGATGGGCTCATGGAAATGACCTTATCCCAAGAGTGGCCAAATACCCATGATGGCCATAAAAACTAAGGACAGCAAAGAAAAAAAATTAATTTGTATTCAGCTGAGAATTCGGCACGGTAAAAGTAGGAATTAACAAAGTAGAAGCTCCCTATTTTCCAATTTAACATCAATATATTAAGCAGCTGATAAAATCCAGTATAGAAGGAAATGCTGTCCTTTTGCATATGGAGTGCCTCCAGTACATAAAGGGGAAAGTCTGTCTGGGGCTTAAGGTGTTAGCATGGGACTCTGGATGCTATTAACTTCTCCCTGTGGACTTTTTATTTCACCCTGGTAGAGTCATAAATCCTCTCTGTTCCCCTTTCTAAAAGTAATTTACCCATTATAGAGGGACTGAGGGTAGAAATGCCATTATTCATGCTAGAAGTGCATTGGCCACCATAACGAATTCAAGTACTGTACTAGGAGAAGACACTTGAGTTACTCAGATAGGAGGACAAAACAGTGTTTGTCTCTGTCATGCTGGTTCTGTGCAAGGAATTTGATGTTAATTGCCACCAGGCACCCAAGAAAATGTCATTTGTTACCAGGAATGCAAGGACAGGGTTTCTGCTGACTTCCTCTATGCTGGTGTGTCCTTGCTGTGAGGAAACAGCCTGGGACTGAAGGGATTTCAACAGCTTCTCCCTAAAAAAATTATAAATGCTCAACTCCTCTTTTCTCCCACAGCCTGGGAAGGGGAACTTTAGAAATGGGTTTGCAAGGAAACAGCAGGGTGTTGCTCAGCACACATGGTTAGTCTCAGCTTGAGAAGGGAGGATTTGGCCTGCCTCAACTCTAAATAATGAAATGGAATTGAGGGGCACACTGAGGCTGTCTGCCACAAGCACCTAAATTGAATGTCATGGCTCCTCTTCTGCCAGACTCCAAAGAAATGAAAGACTGAGGCCAGGGCTGGCCAGGCCAGGTTGTTTCTAGTGATAAGAGGTCATGAATTCAGTGTTTATTCTTCACCCTACCCTTTCCAGACCATCTGTCCAATGGGGCAAAAAATACCTTTCTTTAATAAAAAGTTCTTCTAAACTTTTAGTGATTGATAAAGGCAAGTATCGTCGACACATCGTGTCACGGGATCTTTGTGTATCCAAGGGGAATGTGACGCTTTTTATCAAGTAAAAAAAGCTTCACTGCTGTGGTATCCTTGCCAAAAAATGCCATTTTAAGGGTGGCTTGCTGCCATTGAACAGCTGGGAATACTGGGAAGCCAAATCACCTGTTCCACTCTTGGCTGCTCTGTTGCATGTTGTTACCAGACGTGTGTGCTCAGAAGTGACTTGATTTGCTTCAGGTATCATTTGTGGGGAAGAGGAATGGGAAAGGGCTCAAGTTTCCAAAACTGTTACTTTATTATAGATAAAACAGAGTAATACATAATTCATAACACTGCTTTGGGACTTGTTTTTTAGGCATATATTTATACCCTGACTATCTGACTTTTTAAATTGCTGCATATTTCTGTGAAAGTAATTCATGTTCTGCATTTTGTGACAAGTGCCTTTCACCAAGCTTTCTGTTTCTGTTCTGATCAATTCTACCCTAAGTGCACAAGTGGCTTTCTTTACCATGTCCACATGACAGTCTCAATTGTAAAATAGAGTTCTGGGAGTTTTTTTCTTCCAACCAGATTAGGTAAATAAGACAAAAGGAAGGAATGTTGTAACTGCACTATAGATTTTTTTTTTTCCCCCAGGCAGATGTATCCTTTTTATGGGTTAGTAAGAGAAGAGTAGTTTTCATGTGGACTGTAATCTAGATGGTTTTATCTGGTCTTGAAGACATCTGTTTGAGTTTGTCAGCTGTATGTCACAATTACTTGCTGTTTTATTTCTGTCAGCTGTTTTAAGATATAGATATGGCTCAGATGCTGTCTCTGACTGAACCTTGGACTTGTGCTTTTGCTCTTTCTGTGCTGATTATTTCCTGTTCCACTGCCAAATTGTCTTAATTTAGGTAAATTATTATCAGCAAAAAGCTTCTCTGAGTTTATTAACAGCCATTTGTCCAGGTAATCTGTTTTTCAGGTTAGTAGTTAGAGAAATTGTCTCCCACTGTATCCAAGCAGCTTCTGTTCTGCCAGTTTTTAAAATGGAGTATTTCTATCTCATCTTTGGCCAAGGTCAGTATTTCATGTGGCATGAGTCATTTAGATACGACCACAGGTCACCTAGAATTTACTAATCTGAGACCAGCAGCACTCTAAAGGGTCTGTGAGAGGAGCTTTGAGCACTGGATTATGGTCTAAGGGGATAGAGAGCTAATCCTCCCATAAACAAGAAGACAGTCTGTCTACAATGTCCTGCAATTAGTTGGCATGATTAGTCATAAAAAGAGTTCATAGAGGGCTCACACGACTTCTGTGATGGACATGCACATTCCCTGTAATACAGAGAGAATATATAATGTATATCTACACGTGCTGCAGAGGAAAGAGTGAGAGAGAGCTGGCTCAAGGACAGCTTTGCAACAACTTCTGTGGGCTCCACATGTATCTCGTGGTCCCACTGCAGCTGCACCTAGGGCAGATCCAAGGGGTTTATGCTGTGCATAGGATGCACATGGGATACCCACACTGTCCTCAGGCTCACATTAGCACAGATGCAGCCAAAGTCATCTATTTTTAAGGATGAGACTCCTGAAAACACAAGAGAGTCTCGTGAACGGTCAGGCTGGGGAGTTTCCTTAATGTGTGAAATATGAGATTTGGAATCCCCAGTTCTACAGCTTAAAATCCAGAGGAGGTTAAATGGTGAAGCAACCCTATTTAATTTTACATTTAATTTTAGCTGAGTATTGGCTTCTTTCCTCACCAACTTGCCAGAAAAACTGCAGGGTAATTTTCTGTTTATCTCAAAGGCACCAGCCAAACCCAGACTGAACTTTTCTCGTGCAGAGGAGAAACTCTGCTGAGCAAAGGCCAAATTTGGATATGATTATTTTCCTCTTATGGTTGAGTGGTACTAATCATGTAGACTGTAGTTATGGGGAAGAAAAAAAACCCCATAGAGACCTAAATTTGTTCTTAGTAGATTATTTTACAATCCAAGGGTTTCTTTTTGCTTTATAGTGACAGAATGACATAGCACAGTGGAAAGAGGGAGTTGGCCACAAAAGGACTACTGATGTGCCAGGTCTCCCAGCTCAGGTTTTCCTGCACTCCCTGCTTAGCCAACAAAATTTAGGTTCTTACCTGGCTGGTGGAGCTGGTGATTTAGGGAACCCAAATGCAAAATAAGATTTTTGCTGTGAAATAGACTGCATTTCTCTCTGTCTTGAAGCAGCCTGAGATTTTCCATGTGTGTAATCCATGGTCAAAGCCATGGATGCAATCAGCTTCATCAGGTCCACATAGGCGTTGTCAAATGACTTAACATGTCATGAACTACTATAATTTTAATTAACCTGTTACTTAATTTTTATACATTGGCTTCTAAGAAAATGCCAGGTTTTAAAGGTTATTTAAGGAGGTGTTACTTCTGCTCTAAAAATGTGTTGCCTAACTGAATTTCATGGCTAGGAATTACAGCAATAGGTATGTGATTCGGGTTTTGGGGAGGGTTTTTGGCAGTCGTTGTTTGGTTTTGGTGTTGGTGTTGGTTGGTTGTGGGGTTTTTTTTCTATTTGCCAATTGCTTAGTAACCAGTTGCAGTTGTGCTCTAGTTAGGGTAGCACAGAGCATGGTTAATGGAATTTAGCTCCAGATTTAAGTTCCTCTAAAGGCACCTTTAGTTCTTCTAAAGGTTTAGAAGCCACCAGTAGCCAGTAGAGAGTAAGGTGGTCCTAAATGAAGATTAAATGCATGTTTTTATTTCCTCTGGTGTTGCCAGTTGAGTAAAACTGAATCACTGTATATCTTGTGCAGATGGAGAGGAAACAAATGTGTTTTCTGTTGTTTTATGTGCCTAGTGCTGTTTTACAGCTCAGAAAAGATAGCTTAATTGAGACTGTCTGTGCATGGCACTCCCTGTGTTTAGTGTTTTGCCAGCTTGCAGGAAGGAACTGTGGTTTCTTGCCAGATCAAACATCACAGCAGAATATATGCTTCCCTAAACACAAACTGTATCATGTTTTCTTGGCCTCCACCACTAAAAAAAAAAGCATGCACTCCCTACCACTTTGAATGTTGGCATCACAGTTGCCTTGCTTGTGAGGACTGGCTTTTATTAGGTCTAGCTGGTGAGTTGCATTTTCTGTAGTGAGCAAGGTTGTAAAATCTCTGCCAGCCACAGGTCCTGCTGGCACTGCCTGCAATCCACTGGCTGCCCATGTGACAAGTGTGTCACTCACACTGTGGCCACAAAAGCACTGCAGCCTTCCCAGGGCAGCCCAGCATCACCTGGGTGCACTGGGGCAGACCAGCTGTGCTTGGCTGACTCGTGTTGGCAGCTGGGCTGTGGAAGGAGTGACCATCAGGAACACCCCAATGAATCCCGTGGCAGGAACAGCATCTTCAGTCAGCACGGGGACATCTGGTAGCGTGCCACGAGGCGGAAAACAGCACCTATCCAAACCAAACATTTTAAACTCTTTGTTTCACCGCAAGCTGCTGCTGTTCAGCGGGACGGAGGCATCTGTGCTCTCTCCATTGATGCTGGTGACAGAAATACCAACAAAATTACTGCAGTGTGCAAGCCAGCCTTTGCTGCCACGGCATCACCTCCAGCTAAGGCATTGCACAGACTGTCCACAGGCTACAGATCCTGCGGTGCTGTTCTGTTTCTGCCCCATCACCACACAGACCTGCTGGTGACCCGGTCTGTGGGACTCCTCGTGACACCATAACCTCAGTGAGTGGTTTTATGTGCCCACAGGATGCAGAGTGCTCTGAATCTCGCTCTTCAAGGTGCTTTAGACAGCTGTGAACTGTGAATGTGATGACAGAGCTGTGGACCAACACATGAGGTAAACTTGAGATAGAGACAATCAAGCCACCAGCCCACCAGCACAAAACCCCAGCCAAAATGCTCTATCTACAGAGGATATTTTGACTCTACTCACAGCTCCAGGAAGCAACCACTGCAACCCATGGCCCATTTGCAGAGTATAAAGCAGCATGAGGTGCCACAATATGTTCCATGCCAGACTTTTTGTCACTGGCTGAGCCCTCTCAATCAATGGACTTACTGGGGTTGATGGATATGTCTAAAACTTGGGAGGGAGTTTTAATGTATTCCCAGACTGCATTCCAGTGCTGCTGAGCTGTCTCCTCAACATTCACTGGCTCTTTTCCCCCCTTTTCCTCCCAGAGTGTATCTGCCCTGCAGCCTGGATATATCCCCTGCTGCGAGTGGGTCTGAAAGGGCTGTTACTGGCATGGGTAAATATGGCAGAATAAACCCTCTTTATTTTTGCATACTCCATCCCTCAAATCTTTAAAGTTGGAATCTGCAATTTCCAACCCAGCTGGCTTTCATGCTTTTCTCGAAGAGAGTTTTGCCAAAATACCAACAATGGCCTCAACTGTTTGTTGGTTTGGAACAGCTGTGTTCACAGTGGTCTTCATAAAACAACTGCAATATTTAGAGAAATGCACAAGAGATTTGAGACTGTTAATTGTTAAACATTTTTGCACAAAGCGTGACATTAAAAAGATTTTCCTCTGTTTTTTCTGTTTTGCAACTGTGGGAATTTCCAGTCTTAAGTGACAGTTTCTCTTATTACTGTGTGGAAAAAAAAAATAATTTCATAAGTCAGCAAAGCCAGTTAAAACTCCCATTTTAGTAGTTTTAACAATAGAAAAATTATTTTGGTCAGCCCTTCAATTTCATAGAAACTAAAAAGGACTTTCGTATTGCAAAACTGCAAGGTCATTTGAGTGGAAAGCAGCCTGATCCTGTGTAGCCAAGCTGGACTTGCAACTAAAGGAAAAAAAGAACAAATCATACATAGTAGGGGTCCTCACACCCAGCCAAAATATGTTTGCCCCAAAACTTCCTTTTCTTGACCCTATTGTTGTCCTCCTTCAAGCCTCAGGCCTCTCAGCTGGGAATTGATTGTATTTAAACATCACTGAGACCAAGAGCAGATCCATCTCTTCCAAGCTCTGCAGGCCACGAGCTTTCCCTCCCGGAGGGTTTGGTTCCCTTTGTGCCGAGTGAAGCCACGCTGGATTGCTCCTACCAAGAGAGATGCTGCACCAGACTGGGACAGTTTCTCATCTTGAAGGCCCTTTTCACTGAGCATCGTGCTTCCACTCTGCCCTTCAGGTGGTTATCTGGGTCCTGCCAGCCCCCTGAGCCTTGCCAAGCTCTGCTGACTGGGCATCCTCTCCTGTGCAAGTAGGGGAAAAGTCATTAGTTTCCTAGGCACTCCTCAGTCTGGCTAATTAGGCTTGTTCCACAGACTGGAGGACTGTTAATTGGTCATTCCTAATCAGTGGCTGCCAGGGGAGGACTGAGTAGTGATATGACATAAAACCAGAATCTTATCCTAGGTTCAGGGGTTTGCAGCTGTAACTGCTGCAACAAGCTGGAACGGAATGGCAAGTTATTTAAACGAAATATTTTAAATACGTGGAAAGGTCACTTGAAGGAATTTGACTGAACTGTAAGCTGCCACTTCAGGGAATTGAAGGAAAATGACCTCCTTTGCTATGGAGACTGAAATATTGCCAAGCCTTGAAATATTCAGATGATTGGTCAGCTGCCAAAAACTTGCTATTCATGAAATGCCTGGTGTATACAAGCTTGTAGGGCCATTACAGATCTTAATGAGCTACAACAGAGACTTCTGCTTTACAAAAGGCAGAGGAAGCAGCTTGTCCTACCAGATCCTCTGTTTCTGTGCTGTTCTACAAGCGTGGGACCAGAGAGACGAGTGCCTTGCTTTGGTGGGAGTGATGGGCTGGCTTTGAGCGAGCCCAGGAAGGTGTTTGCCATGCAGGCAAGCTGTCTGCCATGTAGCTCATTAGATGACTTGATTAGATTTTTGCCTGAGCCCCCACGGCCCTGGAGTCATCCTTGTTTAAAGCCATTCTTTGGCTGCTCAGTTTTGAATTAGTGATCAATGCAGCTCCAGCATCTGTCAATCCCCAATCCCAACTCTCCTGCTTCTGCACGTTTGAATGAGGCTGCAAAGCACTTGATTAGATGGAGAATCATGCCCTGCTGCTCTTTCTCTCAGTCCTGGTTTATTCAGCTAAGTAGCTACTGCTTTACTAGCAATTGCAAGGCAGGCACTGCTAATAAGCCACTTGCTTTCCAGAAACCAGGCTCTGCTCCATGAATTCCCACTCACATGCTCTGTGATCACCAGAGATAAAAAACTGCTTTTACTTTTGGTTTTTTATACAAGATTGATTTGTTTCTCTTTAAGAATTCACATTTCAACCTTTGGTTTTCTGGCATGAAATTGAGAAATGCCGGTGACCCCCGATCAGATGTTCAAACCATTCCAGTCTCACTATTGAAAAGCCCTTGTCTGAATTTTTTCTATTTTCTGGTCATTAAACTAGTTCTGAAAAAGCCAGAAAGCTGTCTGATAGTTCTAGTAGGAGGTTTGATTTTGACTTTTTTTTTTTTTTTTTTTAAAAAAGGAAACCAAATGGCAGCTTGAGGCTTTCAGGGACTGAAGGTTGGCTTTACCCAACATGCAAAAGGACTACTGATTTTTTGTTCTTCATTTCTAGTTTTCACAAGAATTAGATGCTGTTCTCAGCATGCTGCATGAATTTGTCTGCAAAGCTTCCAGCAAAATCCAATAAAAAAAGAAAAAGCTATTCTTCATATAACTTAGTAGTTTCTAGCATAATCCTCGCCAAAAAGTTGGAAAACAATATAAAATTTAATAAGAATATATTGAACTGTGTAGGAGGAATGAAGTACCTCCAAAATTATATTATGTCAGACTGTTTCACCAAAGGAACATCAATTTGTAAGTATAAAATTAATAGAAAAAGACCTTAGCTTGCTGAAGATGCTCTGAAAATGTTTCAGTGAACTTTCCCACGAGTCCTGAGTGCTGCACATCTGCTGTGTAATGCCCACTTTAACCATATGTCAGAGGCTCAAATCTGCTTTCTTATATTGTTTTCAATACATCACTGATGTATTACTGACTGCTAACAGAGCATTTGGCTGCTCTGGATTTCTGCAAGGGACTAAAACTGCTGTGGGGGAGTGTAATTCCGGTTTTCCAAAGAGGGATGACTTTTGCAGGGCTGTGAGCAACCTGTTCTGGTGGGAGGTGTCCCTGCCCATGGCATAAGGGTTGGATGATCTTTAAGGTCCCTTCCACCCCAAAGCGTTCTGGGATTTTATGAAAGAATTGTCAATATTTATTTAGAGTAGGTCTCAAGCCTCTAGGGCTTCAGCCCAGACTTTTATGGAAGGATTAGTTCGATCTGCTGGGCGAGGTGCTGTGTGTTTGTGATTAAATTCTGCCCCAGTAGCATGGGCAGGTACCTGAATTAGTGCTGTAAAGCTGCAGCAGAAAGTCCCTCTGAGATATGAAAGGTTTCACTTGTTGTCTTCACCTCACTGCATTTCTTTTCCTGGTTCTGCAACACTTTTCCTTTGAAGGCAGCAAGTTAAATTAAGCTGTTTTGAAGGCTGGCTTTCGCAGCTGCCTGGCCTGATGCTAATTTTGGAACAGAGCAGCCCGAGAGGTCAGAACCGCCCCTCCATTCCTCCATCCGTCTCTCCTTCCCTGTGCAGGGGGATGCGCCGGGCTCCGGCTGACCCCTAGTGGTAATGGGGAGGCCGGAGCCAGCCCGGGGGGGCTGCCTGGAGCTTGGAGGGGCAGCTCCTTCCTTCCCAGGCTTGCCTTGTGGCTTGCTGCTACAAAACCCTTCAAGTGCCTGTGTTCAGGTTTCATGTGAACACGATACAGGTTATATCACGGGAGACTGCAAGCATCTCTCCTGGGAGATGCTTAGGGGCAGCACTGGAAGTGAAATAGGATGTAGGGAACACGGACTGTGACTGTGAACCTGTGTAGTTTTCTTCTGGCCAGGGAAAACCCATGGTCAGCAAGTGTAAGGAGAACAGGTTTCTGTAGGTTGCTCCTGTCCCCAAAAAGCCGCTGCGGATAATTAACGAATACAAGGAAACGCTGCCGAGTTGGTGGTGAGATGAACGTGCCGATGGTTTACAGCTAAAAGAGGAGAGATTGAGGTCAGATGTCTGGAAGAAGCTCTTTACTGTGAGGGTGGTGAGGCCCTGGCACAGGTTGCCCAGAGAAGCTGTGGATGCCCCATCCCTGGCAATGTTCAAGGCCAGCTTGGATGGAGAAACCTGGTTGAGTGGAAAGAGTCCCTGTCCATGGCAGGGGATTGGAATGAGATGATATTTAATGTCCCTTCCAGCTCAGATTATTCTGTGAGCTACAGCCCTCAGTGTGCTGCTGTTGCTGTTCTTTGAGGATTATATCCTACCCAAATGTACTCTCTTTCAGTTTAAGGCCCTTTCCCTTTTTCCCATCACTAATTGGAGGTCTTCTCCAACCTAAATGATTCTATGAAAAATAAATTATTATACACAACTTGCACATTCCCACTGGCCCGGCTCCTCGGTGTAGCAGCAGCTGGTGGCTTCATCCCCTCAGAAAGGTACAAGGAGAAAAAGGCTGTATCTCTGCATCCACAGGCACAAGAGGAAAGCACCCCCATGAAAGGCAGCACGGAAATGTGAATATTGTCTCTGAAGCTGTGAAAACATTTCGGGGCTGTGGTTCCTGCTGGTAGCATCTGAACAGCTCAAAGTCAACCCCAGCCCCAAACTGAGCTGTGAATCTGGGCATGAACCAACCTGAGTAAATGTGGTTCCTCATCATCCTAAATATGGGAAATCTGCCCCTTTGTTGCTTTCACAAAGAGCCTCTGGGTTTAAGAGAAAAAAAGTATTTGGGAGATGCACTCAGGGGCCAGGAAGAAAAGAAATGAAGGGAGAGTGGAAAATAAAAATCCCCCTTCTGTAACTTTTGTCTTTGACAGGTATAGTCAGTAAATACCCTCTAGCAAATCTTTGAAATGCAACATTTTATCATCGAGATAATTACTCTGTTCTAAAAATCTCCTCTGTTTCTGAGGTTATGTCTTTTAAAAGTGATGATGTTGAGAGAAAATGAGTTCAAAACCTTTTAATGTAACTACAGTTAATAGGTGCATGTGAAGACTGTGCAGCCATAAAAAAAGAGCAGTATAAAGTTTTTGTTTGGGTGGTTTGGGACTGGTATAAGATGATGAAGTTACATTTCAGATTTAAGGAAGAATGAAAATTTAGAACTTAGTTCTTGGTGCTGTGAAGTCAGTTCTACTTAATTGCACAACGAAGTTATTTGTAACTGGGACAACCATCCACAGCAAGAATAAATGGCTCCATTTAGGAAATTTGGAGCCAATTAAGACTTTAACACAAGTCATAAGAGGTTTGGTGGGGTTAAAGTCAGACCTCAGAAGCTGCCACCTTCTGCTGTCAGGGGAGAACTGGCAAAAACTCACATTTCTCATTTGGAGAGATTAGTTCGTTTTGCCACACACAGGGTTCCTGAGGACTTCAGCTGCAGTTACCTGCACATAAAAGAGAATGACTAATGTGGAGAAGGATTTAAATATCTAAGTCTCTTTAACATAATCTCCATTAATTTTTATGGATTAAGGAATTCTCTGTGTTAAAGCAGTTGCGGAGGCTTTTGAACTCCCGCTCTGCTAATTGGTGGAGAGAAAATAATTCCTTTGTATGTCCAGATAACTGTGGACTGCTAGAAAATTAAGAAGTTACAGTAAAAACTCTGCCTGAGGTACTGTTTACTGGCCTCCTTTGATAGATGTGTACTAAGCATGGAAAAATAAAGGGGAAAAATTACCTGGGAATGGTTGACAGACATTAAACATACAAATTACTGGATTGTGCCAGTGTGCCTGTTTGATGTGCTCAAAGGGAAATGAGATGTTGCTCAGTAACATCTCGGGGTACTGCAGGGGTTGGAAATGTCCACAGACCCCTCTCCCTCTTCTGTAAGTCCATTAAGCTCTTAGATGGTGAATTGGGAAATGATACCTGAGTTTGCTTTTCCTTATCATGGCTGTGCTGCTGCTGCTGCTGCCAACAGCAGCGTGGAACAAATGCTGAGCCAGCAGCTGGCAGCCTCTCAAATACATATGTTTTTATCTGTTTAAAAATAGCCACTCAGAATTAATGCTTTTCAGGATCAGGAAGGTCCTCTTTCTGGGATTTGTTTAAGATAGTGTATTTTTGTTGTAACCACACATTCTTTGTGCTGCTCTGCTTCTCCAGTTGGAGCCTGCTGGCCCCTGCCTCTTGTTTACTGAAGCATATTTCGCAGACATCTTATGGAGATATTTGTGTCCTGCCTTTTTTTTTAACGTTTTCACTTGGGATGAAATCCATTCCCACACAGAAACTCTGCTGTCTAATTGATGCTTACAGATCCCCTTAACAGGGAATCCAACCATGCCTTGGCATGGAATAAGTCCTCTGTCTCCATGGTTTTGTGGTGGACCTGGCAGTACTGGGTTAATGATTGGGCTCAATCCTAGAGGTCTTTTCCAATTTTAATTATTGATTCTATGAATAGCACTGATCCTACTGCTCAGTCTTGGGAGATGCCATATGGACTCTGCAGCCCCTTCCTTCTAAATAATACATTTTTAAATTGATAAGGTTTTTTTTATGTTTATACAGCCAGTGAAAGCTGTGCTTTCTCTGGATGTTAAAAGTCAAAATCTTCCCATGAGTTGGTGCAATGGCTGTGTATAGGCATAGGAGAAATCCTTAATGCTTTTCCTCTGGTACCTAGGGAATATAAGGGAACAGGGGGTAGTCAGGTTCAGCACAACAAATGAGAACAAATCGTTTCTGTCTGAAAGTACTGATGGCAAGCTGGACCCAGGAACTGACATTTGTCTCACAGTCACATATGGATTATTAACACTGTGATGAATTTAATTAGTGGCTTCTTCTGTCAGGTCTGTAATGAAGAACCATGATTTCTGCTCTCAGTTTTCTGGCATAAGCTGCTGCAGGGAAATAAGCAACATAACAATGTGCTGTGACTTGACCTAGTAAGAAATGGCACAACTGACTACCACAAATATCTATACCAAGGCTGTTCCCTCTGTCCACTCTCAGCACCTACACAGATACCAACATCATTTCCCATTTTTTTTTTATTACAAGTTTTCAAGACTTAAGCAAAAGAAGTAAGACAAATTTATTTATAAGAGCACAGGATACCTTAAAAAAAGAGAAAAGGACAAACCATGCTGTTTATGTTGACTAAATGACAGTCATCAGTTAAGCAGAATATTTTAAGTATGTTAATTTGTCTGTTAACTTTGGTTGCAGGTGCTGTAGTTGCAGGCACATCTAAACTTCCTGGGGTGGGGAAAGTTCTAACTAAAGGTTCCATAATTCCTCCCCTTTGCCATGTTTCAAGACTTTCTTTTTTTCCGGCCTTTTTGAGAAACGGTTTTTCTCCATTCATCCTTAGAACTCTTTTTAGAAATTCCCTTGTCGTCAAGTCAATACTTAAACACTAAACAACACAATAGCCAGGCATGTAGCTGCTTTTGTAAATTAAAGCAGCTTTAATTTTGTCATAATATTTTTTCAAATGCAACTGTAGCCTAGAGCTCCACTCAATGAAATCATCCAAAATATTTTAATAGGGTTAGCAGCTTTGCTTCTATTGTCTTTAGTTGGCTTTGCACTAGCCTTGGGGTGGACAAGAGGCTAATTCTGCATCAGCAGGGAACTGGTACAACCTCCTAAGTGCTCTTCCTGTCTATTTCACCCGTGTTCTGTCTAAAATATTCTGAGGTTGATATTTTTGGTAGACCCTGTCCCCAAAATACAGAATGTGAAGGGCTGTTAGTGCTTATCCAAGGAACAATTGAGAACTTTCCCCTAAACTGCATTCAATGACACCTCCAGGAAAAAAATTGCTGCACAGAAAAACTAGATAACCTAAATGGAATTTGGAGAAAAGCCATGGGGATCATTGGGAAGGTTGGAAAGACTTACCAAGGCAGATTGTTATGGTTTAGAGGAGCAATAACAAAGGAAAGTCACGATTGTTCCACAAAGAGTAGGAGGAGATAAAGGCTGAGGAAGCAGAGCTTGTTGTAGGAGAGCCAAGCCAAGGAAACAACACTCTTGGGTTATACCAGTGGCTACTTTTTTAACATAAAGGCTTAAACTTGAGGTGAAAATATTTATATGGGAGTTGAACAGTTTACTGGGATCCAGAGGCTTAGGACTTTACAGCGATGGTGTAAAGCTACATCAGAGCTATGCAAGGTGCTGTAGCATTTGTCAGCCTCAGTGACAAAGATATTTCGGGGAAAAATTTCATTCAAAATGTGGTGACTTAGTCTGTGGAAAGTATAATCTCTTATCTGTGGATTTATTGCTTCCTTAAGGTGTTCTCTGGACTCTGCCATTTTATGGGGAAAAATCTCACTGCTGGTCACAGGAGAAGTTCTGGAGTTAAGACCATGGGTCTGTCTGTTACAAAACAGCAGCCATGTTCTTCTGCGTATTTTTTCCCCTGAAACTTCAGGCTTAGAATAAGAAATCAGTTTTTGATTTATGTGTTTATACCAAGCCTACACTTGCTGTTCAGTGGTGTTGAACTGCTGTGAGATGCAAAAATCTTTCAGTAATTGTAAGAAAATGCTGCAAGTCTGTGCTTTCTTTAAAAGCTATTTTTCTTCAGATTATAATTTTCTGCTTGACTTACTGAGAATCTGTAGTGAACAAGCTTCTTTTTTCCCCTTCTAACTTCTTTAAAGGCTTAACTTTGAAAAACGCACTAGACTAGCTAGTGCCCCAGTTTCAATTTCCTTGTTTTACCTTGAAAATTACTGTAAATCTCTTCTGGTATTGTTCTGCATAAAAGATAAGTGCACATTAATAATGCAAGCTTAGAAACTTCCTGGATATTGTAAAGAATAGGAATCTATTAAGGAAACAATGGCATTGTTTTCCTTCCATATTTCTCCCCCTTTCAGTGTCATCTATCATAACCCATAAGAGTCAAATAACAATTTTCACTCTCAATATACCTAGAACAGCCATGCTGAAGACTGAAAAACATAACATTAAGGTCATTTTTTAACAGAAAGGAGCCAGTTTGCAAACCATGGTTGAAATTGCAGGTAGGAGTCTGTACGTGATGCTTAACCAGGTAGGGTTATATACAGAATTAATGCTTTTCAGGTACAATTTCAGTGAACTGTGAACCCATGGCCATGTGCTGGGTAGTTATATCAGATTGGTTACTTTCTCATAATTGTTGAATTCATTTAAAATGAGAATTCATGCTCATCACTGCTGTGGGAAGCTTATCTCCTCCTGAATAAGCTGATAAATAACAGTAGGCAATGGAAAAGAATCTATACACGCCTCTTCTCCTCATGGTTCAGCACATCAGTTGGGCAGGAATTCTCGGTTTATGCCAAATTTGGGAAATAAAATCAATCTGTAATTCAAAACCCACCACCTAAATGCACACAGAAAACTTGAAATGCTCCTGTTTCCCTTGGTGGAACTCTTTTCCTACCTCTAGGTCAATTTTGCACAATTTGTGTGTGTCAAAGCTAATTTTGAATTTAAAAAAACCCATCTGGTCAGTCCTAAAATTAATGTCATTTTGTGATGGGCTTCCAATACCAGAGATTAATGGGTGCTTAGGAAAAGAAAAATCAGCACAATAATAATTGGGAAGGGAAAAAACACAGATGTGTTAAACGTCAAACTTTTTCCTATCTAGAGTTAAGATGCATGTTTGTCCTTGAGGAATAAAATAACAGTGTTTAAGAAGAGAAGCAAAAATGAGTATAAAATGCACGTAGGGAGAAACCTGCCCACAGGAACGGATTCTGTGGGAAGAAATGGGATTCTCAGCAAGGCTCAGCTGTCTGTGCCTGTGTGGGTTTGCCCCAGCGGGAAGCCTGGCGCTCAGATGGAAATCCTCGGAGCCGTGCACACGCACAGGCAGAGCTGAGAGCACATATCCAGGAACTGAAGCTCTCTGAGGTTTTTCAACAGCTCCCAAACGGAAGGAAAATGCTTGAGCAACTGAACTGGGTTCACCACGGGGAGCTTGCTGCTCAGATTCCTCCTCCTTCTGGCCCTGGAGATGGAGGGCTGGGGAAAGGAAGGAGTGGGAAGCAGTGCCTGGGGTTGTAAATGAACAGTTTTAAATAAAAAGGTGCCTGTGGGATAGAAACAATCTGCTAAATCCATGCCTTAAAAATTGCAGTTATAGATGTCTGCAAGGAGGGGAGAACTGAGGTACCACTAGGGCAGGTAATATCTGAAGCTATTGATATTGCTATAGGAAGATAATTCATGTGTGTAGCAATTATTTTTCTTTTAAGCACAACACCTGGGTTTCTCCCTGTGGAATTGCCACTATTTAGGTGCCAGTTGTATGTTTGTGGTCTGTCCATAGACGCACACAGATGTGTAAGGAGTTATGCAAGCACAGCTAATCAATTTACTTTAAATAATTTGCTTTTGTAAGCTATCTCTATAGCAAATAACTTAGACTCGTTTTTCAGACATCAGGTCTACTGTCATCTATGGGTTTTCCTAATACTGACCTATTTTTACCCCAAGATTAAGATCCAGTGGTCATTACTACTTTAAGCTTCTATTTCAAAAATATTTCTGTTCCCAGCGTATGGGCACCATTGCAGCCAAATGTTTGTTACACTGGAAGGTTTAAAGCCCACAACCTGCTGTGGACTTGCAGTATTTCCATGAATCCTGTCTGCTTTGTTGCTCAAATACAGGTTTGGAAGTCCATCTTTTTAGAGATTAACAGTTTTAAGTACCTGACCAGGTAAACCGATTTTTGGCAGTGACAGTGATAGGAGTCGTCCCTGTAAATACTCAAGCAGAAGTTTAAAAATGTGTAACATTAGTCACCAAAGAGAAAAGCCCTGTTGAGGTCACATCCACATCTTCCCCCCAAAGGTGACTCTGGGACCAGCAGTGGCTTAAGCTGTTTGCCAGTTCTTATTCAGTGTAATTCATGCAGGGTTAAATGTTACAGCTTCACCCAGCACAGTAATACTCGGGGTTGAAGATGAATTAGGGATGCGTGCCTGGCCTTTCCATTTATTGGCTGTTCCTTCCAGGAGTTGCAACTCGACCACAAAAGCTCTGCTTGTATCTGAAACTTGGCAAATGAATCCTGAAGCCCACGGAAATTAGTTAATGTAAACTACTAAGAGTAGAATTATTTGGCAGTTTCTAACCCTCTGGCCATCTATTAAATATGCATAAACAAAACCTAAAGCACAGCAGTTCCAGATGTTTGTTTGTACTCAGCTGGGGGGAGAAGGATTTGCTGTTTAAAAAGAAATTAGAGGAAATTTTTGCTTTTGGAAATAGGAAGAGAGTTTACTGCAACTGTTCATTTTCATTCAAACGGAACTTATTAGTGCCTGAACATTTGTTCCAGCAGGATGGAGCTGCAGCAATGCTGGTTTAAATGCCATTTAGCTGGTGCTGGATTCAGGGTATGACTGGGGCAGCACAAAGCTGCTCCTGAAGCAGGGCTGAACTTGCTTGGCTCTGTGTGTCACGGAATGACTGAAGAACAGTTTGGGTTGGAAGGGACAGTAAAGACCACCCAGTTCCAACCCCCCTGCCATGGGCAGGGTCATCTTCCAGCAGACCAGGTTTCTCAGAGCCCCATCCAACCTCCCCTTGGACATTTCCAGGGATGGGGAATCCACAGCTTCTCTGGGAAACCTGTGCCAGTGGCGGGGAGAAGGTGATGGAGAGCACAAGCAAGTCTGAAGGCGAGTTTGTGAGGGATTAAAATACTGGAGTGTGCATTGGAATATATTTCTATCCAGGGAGCTGGTGAATATGAGGTTTTATATAAAATGAGTGCTCAGGCTGCAGTTTAAAGCTTTATATGACCTTTGAATACCACAAGTACCCCAATCTCTCTTTCTGCTTCTGTAAACGCCTTGCTGCAGAGCAGCGTTTTCATTCTGCTTTTCCATGAACAAACCATTTCTGTGGATGGCCCTCATTAAATTGAAAAACTCCTGTTTAATGACCTCTGCATGGGAG
This sequence comes from Dicrurus megarhynchus, assembly GCA_013399195.1. Taxonomy (NCBI): domain Eukaryota; kingdom Metazoa; phylum Chordata; class Aves; order Passeriformes; family Dicruridae; genus Dicrurus; species Dicrurus megarhynchus. The sequence continues at coordinate 899,868 of VXAD01008715.1, forward strand.
TCAAAGCCAACTGCTTTACAATCAAATCCCTGCAAAGCAATTAATAAAGCAAATTTTCAGCTATACCCTGAGAGCCAGAGGACAGACCAAAAGCAATTCCTCTACAGCTTTAATACCGAAGGATTGCATTATTATATGAAGCTCCCCCGTAGTGTATACACATACATATATATATGACTTGTGTTGCTGCAAACTGAAAGTTTAGGACTTTTTCAGAGGAAAGAATATCCTTTTGGCTTAGCTGTTCATTTAACATCCCAGGAAATGTCTTTTTGGAATTAGGGACGAGGAGGATGAGTTAAAGGCTTTTTTTAGCAGTGAGAGACCAGGGTTTGACTAGTGTTGAAACAGTCAGAGCTACCTTTCTGTGACACAACTACTGATGTTTGACTGAATTCCTTCTTCTGTGGGCCTGAAGCCAACTTATTACGGGCAATAAATTACAAAATGTTTGCATTACTGATGCTGCCTGGATTCAAAATACCCAGGGTGTTTATTTACTCTGTAAAGCAGTGTATTACACCAGAAAATTTTAAGCTCTACTTAAGCATTCCACTACAAAAAGAGCATCTCATTAAAAAATAATAAAAAAAAACCCCAAAACAGTTACCACATATTTTAAAAGCTAAACTCTTAGGGAGGAGAGAAAAAGGAGATAAAAAAGGTACTTGTATGAAGAATCTGGGCCTCTTAATTTTTAAACCAGGCAAGGAATATGACTTCCAGAGCAGCACAGGAGCCTGCAGGGACAGAGCCAAGGCGTGGATTGCCATCTAGTGGAGTCTGGTCACTGGGGACAGGCACAGGAGTTTCATGTTTCAGGGGGATGCCTTAATTCTTTATACATTGCATGGCCCCAAATTAGCTTAATTTCACTTCAGCTCTCCTTTAAGCTGCCATATGGCTTAAAGGCCCTGGGTTTCCTTGTGCAGGAGTAAAACTACATCACATTTTGGCTGGATGTTGTAGGGCTGCTGTAGCACTGCAGAAGGAAACCTCAAGTCATTGCAAAGTCTGGCTGGCAGGGGTTTCACAGAAATCACTGAACCCTGCCATGTAAGGGAGAGTTCACTGCTCTCATTAAAAGCAAGTTTAAATGCAGGTTTGAGATGAAATACAGCATTTATTCATTTGGAGTAATTTTTCACAGCATACATTTAAAAAGACCCAGCAGTGCATGCTTCAGAGGTCTCTTGACAGAATGCAGCAGTATTTGGACTGGTTTATTTACCCTTCCCTTGGGCTGGCTCTCAAAAGACCAGGACAGTGTCTTCTGGTTGCAGAGTATTCCAGAACACTCGATAAAAACTTCTTCTGAGGTCCCACCTGGCTGATATTCCTGTCCAGTCCTGGGCACTGGGACACAAACGTGTGAGCAGTGATAAGAAAATTCGATAACATCTTGGACAGCATTTGAACTTGGTAGTTTTGTTAAGTGTTGATTGTGTCACTAACTGTGACTCCACTAGGTGGCGCAAAAGTACTTTTTTGGGATAAATTTAAGCATTGCCACTGCAAGAAAATTTCCATGAGGAAATCCAGCACGAGCTGCCTTTTCCGTTCATTTGGAGAGTCATCTGAAAGCATGAATATTGTGGGACTTTTATATGGGGTATTAATAAAAAGCCCTCAAAGTGAAAACCACTCAGTCAGTCACTGGATTTGGGATTTCTATACCAGAGAGAACTTAAAAACTACTGTGATGGCCCTGCCCAAAGGGCAGAAAGCAGAAAATAAGCTGCCAGGGTGAAGCATCGGACAAAAATGAGGGAGCAAAGTGTGGAGTCTGCTCACTTCATAAGGCAGGACAATGTGAATTTTCCTAGGTGACCTCCATCAGTGCCTCATCCCAGCAGTGTGAACCTTCCCTCAGCTTGCTGTGGGTTAGCCTTGGCATATTCCCCTAGCTTTTACTCCAGTCCTCACAATGAAATGAAATGCATCAGTGGTGGCTGAGCCAAAGAACAGGAATGCTGTTATGGAGCTGTATGGGCACACTGATAAGATTGCTCTTTTTTCCCATGCAGCTGCACAAAATAATATTCCACCAAGTCCCTCTGCACTGCAACAAATGTTTTTCACATTTTTTTAAAGTCTGGGGTTTTTTTCCAATTTTTTTTTCATTGCAAATCATTAACCTTAAAAATCAGATTTGTGTGGGTCTTTGGTTTAAAATGGAAAAGCCTTCAGATTCTGTGCTCAGTGCAGACTGGAATTTTGTGCTGGATGACAACAAACTTCAGCCAGCTTTGTGCAGTCCCCATAGCTCTTAATCAAGTGACAGGCCATTCTAGACATTGGGGTAGAGTTTCCTATGACAGGCAAAGCAAGTCAATTAATTTTGCCATTTCCCTCTGCTCTTGAATTTCCCTGCCTCAGACTTGCCCATACCCAGATTTTCATGGTCTCTGCATCCCTGTCACTTTCCTGTGGCTCCAGCTTTTGCTAAGTAGAGGTCCCAGGTTCCAGCTGCCAAATGCCCCGCAAGGTTGCTAACTGGTAATCATTCCTGATGGTTCTCACACTCTGGCAAAGCTGCTTGGCAGGTCTTGGTAACCCAATCCTCCACTTGGTTCATTGCTGGGAGAGAATGGAAGCTGCCCACAGCGACCCTTGCTGTAAATATGACACAGAAGGGTTCATACATTGAGTCCTAGTGAAAGACTTGGACTGAAACCAGTGACTTTTTCTTCATTTACGCTTTTCTGCTCAAAAGATACTTCAGCAAAAGAGTGAAAGTTATAAACTTGGTTATGGATGTCTGTCAGTCTCAGTGGTTGCCCATGGTCATCTTCAAATAATGTTACTATTTTAATTTCTGTGTTTGTGTATTGGATATTGAGACATCCAAAGACTTGAATGTGGCCAGCTTTTCTCCAAAGAGTTAGGGTACTTGTTTCTTAAAATGCTCTCTTTCCCTATAAAAAAAACCCCATATATATTGTAGTTAAACTTTTATGTTCAGCCTGCATCTCCAAGGATTTCAGTGCTCTGCCAAGCAGACTCTGTGATGTTGCAGGGTAATATTGCATGAGGTGCCCCAGTTAAAGGAACTGAGCTGTGGGGTCTGAGGAGCTGAACACCATAAAGTGAAGCATAGTTGGATGCTCAAACCCAAACTATGGCTGCAATATGGTTGGTTGTGATTAAAACACCTCTGACAGTTAAAGGAGTTGTTTCTAGTTGCAAAAGAAATTATTCCTGTGAAATAGCTCTGAAGATGAAGAGAAATGTTTAATTTCCCAAGTTTGGGGTTTAGGTACTCCTTTCCCCTTGCCAAAGAGGATTGGTGCTTGCCAAGAAACTTGGGACAGCTCTGGTGCCCCACTTTAACTGGGATCTACAACTGCAATCCCTTCCTGCCTGTCTGGAAGTGATTTCCCCTCTCTCAGTGCTGTATCCATCAGTCACATGCACAAGATGCTCATGGAGCAGCCTTGTCTTCTCCTTTTTTTATGCTGTTATCTGAGAAGTAAGCAGCTACGTATATCTGAGCACCTCAAAGCCAGTTCCAAGAAACACATGATTAAAAACATTAGTGTTTTAATGAGGCAGCCACCTTCTGAAGTTTTATGGCACTCGTGTGTCTTGTGCATGTGTTTGGGTATTTAGCAACACCTCTCTGTTATGTAATGCCTCTTCTTTTGTAGGTGACATTTCAGAAATAACAAAATCATAAATACTAGAGTGACTTCAGATGGAAAAAATTTTCAACTCATTTCTTCGGCGCAGTCTGTCCTGTCTCGTGCTGCTCAAGCTTTATGGTACTTTATTGTTATGCCTGCCTTTTGCACCGTATAGTTTCAGCTGCTTCAGAGGCTGCTTCTTCCCCAAATGAAAACCAGCAGCTGTCTGATGGCAAGCACAGTGGTACACACAAGAATGTTTCACTCAAATCATAACACATTTTTTGGCTAAACTCTTTTCAAAGCCATTGAAAACATCCTGTTCCACACTGGGATATAAGGTGTAGCTGTGCCCTGGTGCAGAGCAGGAGGGGGTCCTGCTGATGGCTTGGGAGGTGGTGGATCGGGTCAGGTTCTCCTGTTTGTGTTTTGCTGCTGGGGAAAAAGGTTTTCCCAAGTTCAGCACCGCAGCAGTGCAACAGGACAAACCCCTGACCCCATCTAGAGCCATCCCATGAATCCAGGGGTGTTCAGGTACATCCCACAGGTGACAGATGAGTGGCTCCTCCCTGCCTGAGGGCATTTCTTGGTGGCAGATTTAAGGCAGACTGGTTGCCAGTGGGAGGTAGCAGGGCATCTAATTACAGGCTTTCCACTTTCCAGGGTAACCTGGTGTCACACATAAACCTGTCAAAATTCCTCACAGACAGAAAATATGATGGAAAGCCAAGCTGACCCCCGTTTAGGGTTCGTAGGTAAATTTCTACTTTCCTTCCTCTGCTTTTGCTTGGATTTAACCACCTTGAAGTAAATGTTTAACAGAAAAATGTGCACTGCCATAAATATCAACAAAGAAAATGGCGTGTCAAGCAGGTTTCCAACATAAGAGAAATATTTCATGTTGTTCTAGTGGTACCAATAACTCCCTGTATACAATAAAGATAGAAAACTGTTTCCAGCTCGTGCCATGCTCTGATTCAAAACTGAGCATCTCAACTCCAGAAGACTGAAGGCTTCCCAATGTTTAACTCCTTTGAAAAAGCTTCATTTCTCTCTGGAGTCAGATTTAGAGATTAATGTAATCAACAGTTATTTAAAGAGGCAGGAGCAGGTAAGGTCTCCCAGGTTTTTGAGACCTGCAGCTCAGGTTGAGCCAGTGAGATGCCTGAGCAAGGACAGGAAACCATAAATAGGCTCCTGGGGGGAGCTAGCATTAGGAATTATGTTAAAGCAGTAATAATTAGAGATGGAAACCTGAGAAAACACTGCAGTACAACGGTCCTAGATTGGGAGGGTGGATTTTTGCCCTGTATCTATAAAAAGGGCAGGTACCAGACTCCCCAGGATGAAGCTAATCAAGTCTAGATAATGAAAATACCAGCCCCCTTGCCTAGTGGCCATGAATACATCCCCAAAAGACAACATGTGCTCCTCAAATCCAACTACGACACATCCAAACCAGGAGTGAAAATCTGGGAAAGCAGAGGGGAACAATATTTTTCATGGAAAGCTCTCATAGGTATTGCTATAGTATCGATACTGGGATTTTTCTGTTGGTCTCACAAGGGCAGCATGGAACTGACTGATGATGATTTTCTTCCATAAAAACATAGTTTTAAGTGTAAACTAGTAATTCCTCATTCATTACAAAACTTGCTTCAGGACATGGGATACCATCTCCTCTGCGTAGGTGTGAGAATAGAAAGGGATCTGGAAGGAACTAGTGAAATGCAGGGACTAAAAATAACTATATGGCTTTGCTCTCACCAGACTCTAAAGCTTTGATCTGTTTTTGCCTTTGTTTCAGCAGAAGGGAGAACTCCATCACAGCTGCTGATGTTCAGCTATAGGCCGTACATGAGTCTTTCTAAATTTGTGTATGTTAGCAATAAATAAAGAGGATAAAAATTTTGGCATCTTATAGCTCGTGTGCCTTCTTGTGGTTTTCTATAGAGCAAATATTCCTCACTTTGGGAAATCCAAGAAGAGATTTTAAACACTTCCTTGCATCAGTTACTCTGACACGACACCTTCTCACTGGTATTGTATGATTGTGACATCTGATCTTGACCTAAAGAAGAAATAGAAATAATGAAAAAGAAAATATTCCCTTGGCCACAGCATTAGAACCAAAATCAGCCTCTTTGTGGGTGAATTCCTCATTTTGGGAGGGAATTGTGCTTGAACACTCACCCTGACAATAGAGGACAAAGTCATTCTGATACTGTCAAAAGAAAAATAGCCTTTATCTAATGTCCCTGTGATTTGTTTTAATCCCCAGGAAGTCGTTTAAAATATTTCCTCCCTGCTTCATTAATTAGTCACATAGAGAACTTTTGAAGAAGTGAATGTGCTAAGTTCAATAATACCTTGAATTTATGGTGTAGGATTTGGGAAATTATCTTCGGTTGAAATAATATTGCATGGTCCCATATCAAGCAAATATGTATCTTTTCTGGAGGTGTGGATTACACCAGAGTAGTTTTCAGAGGTTAAACATCCTCTGGAAATTATATGGCATCCTAAAACCAAGTTGCACAGGTTAGAATAGGAAATAACACAACAAATTAGTCAAAGCTTGCTGTATTTTTGGGAGCACATAGGGAGTTCTTGGTTTTGTTTTACTTTCTTGATTTAAATTCCTTTTTATTTTTCTGGTTCCAGGGCTATCTGAAACCTTCATCTTTTTCATAGCATTCTGTAGGATTTTGTGTAACTTTCAAAATTATTTCAAGTGCCAAACCCTCACAGAGGGGAGGCTGGGCTTTTCAGGATGGTGTTCCTTCGTAAAGATCTGGGAGAAAACTCACCTCCATACTTGCACTTCAGCACCTCTACCCATGTACCTTTTGGGATATTCTGAGCAGAAGCCATCATTAATTAAAGTAAAGTACCTAGGCAGGTACACAGAAAGTAATTACTCAAAAAAAAATTGGTCAGTCAAGTTTCTATACATTATAAATGGCTAGAATTTGGTTAATGGCAGTGTGGTGGCAACCACTTAATTTGTTTTGACGCCATTCTGCAGGTGCTGAGGGTCCTTTTCTGACAAAATGAAAACCTTTTGATGTTAAAAATGGTGTCAAGACATTCAGCTATTACCCCCACTCCATTTTTTGGTAATTTAATCATCCATTGAAGCAGATCATTTCACTGAAGGGCTCCAGCCTGCTCACAGTGCTTTGGAGATTTTTCTTACTTAACACTTTGTTCTAATTTATTGGCTCAGCACTGTTTTTCATGTCTCCGTGGGTTTATAATCAGAGTTCCCATTAATTTCAGCATGGCAGGTGGTATTAAAACTACCTGTGTGCTGTGTTTTAGCCACTGTGTAACAAAACTCTCAGGGTAACACAGAGTGGTACAGTCCCCTCCCTCACCTGGAGTTACAAACCAACACAGTGTCAAAATGTGCTCTGAAGTGCACTAATCAGTGGCCTTACTTTGAGAAGATGAGCACTGGAGCATTAAGTCAAGATTTCATTCTTAAAGGTGTCAAAAATCTGCTCTGAAACACAGAAGTGAGTGGCCTTCTTTTGAGAAGACAAACATCAGAGAGGATCAAGTCCAGATTTAATTCTTAAAAGTGGCGCTGTTAGGCCCCCAAATTCGACCTTTCAGACATAATTCTGAACTCCCAGATTGCCCTGGTGGCCGGGATGGGTTCTGTGTTACATGTGGTCCCGAGCAGGAGGGAGGGCTGGGGTGTGCAGGGGAGCGCTGCGGAGCATCGCGGTGACCTCTGGCTCACACGGCAGCGGCGCGGCCTCGCCTTCCCCGCCGCATTCGGCAGCTCCCGAGTGATTTATGGGATCTGATTTGCTGCTGTCAGTTACCTCTGATTTGTGAACAAGCTGGAATGAGCCTCGGGGAGAGGGCGGGAAGGGGACAGGGGGATGCTTGAAAGGAGGGTTACATACCTCCCCCCTCTCAGAGGGGCTGAACGTGGAACCTGCCATCGGAGTTCTGCAATTTCTACCTTGCCTGCTCATCTGGGAGGAAGAAAAACTGAAAACTGATGACAGCCTTGAAATAAGCACTTGAAGAAGGTTGGGGTTGTTGGGGTTTTTTTTAACTACCTACAGGTAGAAATCCTAAGGAAGGGGAGGGTATGAGGAAGGAGCAGTTTGTGTCTCTGGCAAAGCGTTGATTGAAATGTTATGAGAAGAGAGCTCTTTGTGATAGAAACAAAACAGCAGCTCGAAACAATAAACTCAAAAATAAACTTGAAAATAATTAATTTTCTTCTTCCTGGTAACTTGTTTGAAGTTTGCAGGCTCTGCATTTGGACGGGACCTCACTGGCCATGTAAACATCGCTCCATCAAGTTGCTGAGGAGAGACCCTGCTCATTTCTCCATGGAAAGCCCCAAGGATCCCCAGGCACTTCTCCACATCTTTGTTCCTCTAAGTGTGAGCCTTGCCACCATCCCTTGCAGCATCCCCAGACCCTTCAGGTGTCTGTGCCACACCCCCAGGAAGGTGTGGGGAATCCAGCTGTTCCTCCCGTGCCTGTGGTGCAAAGTGTGAGTAGCTCCACACAAGGGAACCCTGGGCAGATTAAATCAGTAGTTGCAGCAGGATATGAGGTTCTGGCATTTAATAAAGCCCCACTGGAGCTGGATACGTGGCTGTGCCTCATTAGTGAGGAACCAAAGGAGCGTGCTGAGTGATGTGCTATCTTTTTAATCATGTTAGTCCACATGAGACTTGGACAGAGCTGTTTATTATCCATCCTGTTTTCATAACTGAGGTTTCCAGCTCAAGCTAAGGGATAGGAGATACCAAGTTTCTCTCTTGATTTCTCCTTTTTCATTTAACTTTGGCTTGAAGAAGCTGCTAATAACTCTCAAAAAATCAGTATTACTCCTCAAAAATTTACACCATGCTGGCAGTTTCTGTAAAACAGACAAAATTATTCTTTTTTCCTGGGGTCAGGACTAGGAGGTTTGGAGCATGTTAAAATGGAGATCTTTGCTGTCTATCTTACAGACCAAACAGCTACCAACATACCATACAATTTACTTTCTAATATTTCCTTGCAACTTGAGGATAAGATTTTCTTTGCCTACAAAAAAATTTGTAGAGTTCTTTTCGATACCCACTTCACAGTGTGATTTCTGAGCTGAAACTCTGAGGAATCTGATCACAGATTTTTAAGGAAATTTGAAAATTATGAAGGTAAATGTCAGTGCTACTGCTGCCCCCACGAGCTTTATAGCACATGTGCCCAACTAATAGAAACATTAAAATACACTTTAGTTTATCTGCAGTTATTTGTGACTCAGGAAAGCTCTGGCAATTCGATGTGTGCAGCATTTGATGGGAAAGCCGGCACAGCTGTGGCTGCAGCAACCACCTCCCTGTACTTAGGTGAACACAATCCCACCGTGCTGTGAGGCACTATCAGAGGTAGGGTGTGTAAACAGGGGATCAAAGTCCACCCTGCATTCCCAGGCTGTGGAATAGGAAATGCCTGCTTTCTTCCATTTCAAATGAACTCCTCTGGACAAAAAAGTTGCAATTATCCAGGCAGCTCTAAGGAGATGAGTGAGCAGCTACTTTAGAAACAGTGCGGGTGTTAAGCATACACAGTTCAGGTGTTGCCTTCTGGCAGTTTTTGCGTGTTCTTTAATATTAATCTCTGTAATTTAATAGGCATAAATAGAGATCATAATTACCTCAAACAAAAATGCTTTTAAAGTTTCGTCTGGCACATTATTTTGTACTTTTTTTTTTCCCTTCAGACTGCAAACCATCCAGGCAGGATGGGAAATACAATACTTGGTGTCTTATATTGGGCAGCAGTAATTTACCCTGCTGAGGTAAGGGCCAAAACTATAAAAACTTCCACAAAACTCAGTTATTTTGGTTATTTTAGGGATAGCCCGGGTTCAGACTGCTTAGAAATCACTTCTGACAGTCGGTAGTATCTGTATTTTATGGAGCAGTCCACTGGGATCTGGGGGAACTTAGGAGGTGTAGTGTGCCATAAAGCCAGCTTGCTAATTCATAAATAACCACCCGAGCAAATGGGAATGAGGGAAAACTTTTGCCTAAACCTGGAAGCAAAACACCTCTGCTCCACCTGATGCTGACGTGCCCAGGCTCCCTTGAGATAGACCAGACTGTCTTGAGGGTACTTTCCAAGACAATTTAAGACCCAGCCTCTCTCCTGAGGGAGTTAGGGTTTTCATGTGCTTCTGAAATCCTTTATTTTTCCCTCTGCTGCTGCTGTTTCTAATAGCTGAGGACTGGGGGGTGTGGAGGAAGCTCCAGGAGGCATCATAAACAGAACAAAGCACCCAAAATGGAGCCAAGCCCCTTTTTCCCTTCCTTTTCTTTTCCTCCTGACAGTGATGGCAACACTTCAGAAGTAAAAACTTGCATCCAAATTGTCTCTTCCCACTTTTGTGACTTCCTTTTCACAGCGGGCCAAGGTCTGGGGTTTATTTTTCCTCTGTTGCACTCCATTTGCAAAGAGGAAAATGCATCTCAAGGCTTGAAAGCCCAGGGCAGGGTTGGTACTTCCCCCTCTCACCTTCCTGCATCTCTGAGCCTTCCCTCTTCCTTAGATGTTTGGGGAGCAGCTCAGGCCAAAAGGAAGAAAGGAGAAGCGTGGGTTTAATTTGGCTTATTGTTTATGGTAGATTGCCTAATTTTAGGTGAATGGCCATTTGTTATATTACCTGATGTGTATTTTGATATTGTAATTTGAATTAGAGGAGTCCTCCAGTGCCAAGATTAGCATCATAAAATGAAACAAAATAAATAAAAAAGGGTTAAAAAAACAATCAGCCAGTCCAATTAAAATTGTGGCTGTCTGGAGCCATGGAAAAATGTAGCATAAACAGAGCTGCAAGATTTGCAGGGTGGAGCTGGCATTGGCAGCAAAGAGTGCAGGTATATACCTGTCTCCCTGATTTGGCCCAAACAACTGCCAGTGTGCTCTTTTTTGGGGATCAGAGAACAAAAGTGAGGCAAACACCGCTGAGCTGAGGGAGAAGCCAATTCCAGGAGGATGAGTACCTGTTCAAACAGTCCCCCCTTTCCTGGAACATCTCTCATCTAAAAGACTCTGAGCTCCCGTGCTTATCGGTTTATTGTCATGCTCTCTGGCAATTAGTGATCCACTTCACCCCTTGAAAGCTCACATCACTGCTGAGCCAAACTGACAAGATAAACTCGGTGCTTAAAATTCCATTTCCAGTAATAGAAATGTACCCCATCCTGTCATATTTTTTTAACTTTTTTTTTTTTGGGTTTTTTTTTTAAGTTATACAAAATACCACCATATTAGATTAAGCCTGGAAGGCACAAATTTAAAGAGTGAAGCCTGTGTTTCTGAACAGAACTGCAGCCTCTGGTTTTCAGACTGTAAAATTTTCTTTTGACTTTGGCACTCAGATTTCTTCTTTCTTTAAAACCTTTTTTTTTTCCTTTATCTGTTGTTTTGTGTAATCAAGCCTTGAATTAGTAAATCACTTAAGCATATATTGTGCTGTAAGCTTATACTGGGGTTCTCTTGAAACCAGTGGTTATTAGGGTTTTGTTCAAGCTCTTCATTGAATCAAAACCTTTGTCCTTCTGCCTTATTTTCGTGGGGTTTTGCACCTCATTCAGATTTCATGTCAGTATGGTTATGCCAAGTTTGCTCACTGGCAGTGATTTCTTCTGGGGTACTTTCAGAAAACAAAAGAAATAAGGAAATGATCCTTGGACCAGATGAAATTCTGTTGGCATTTGGATTCCTGGATGGCCACACTGGCTCAGCTGGACACGAAGCTGATTTATAATGTGGTGAAGCACCCCGGGCTTTGAACTGTGTGAAAAGCAGCTGCTGCGAGATGTTCTTCCTGTCCTGTTGGGATGGCAGCAAGACATTTCTTTGCACAAAATTTGTCGTGTGCTGGTCCTTCACCAGCTTGCAGGACACACTGGTGTTTCAGACCAAAGATGCCTAAATGAGCAAAGGTCTGGAGATCCCCTGTGTCTGGAGCAGTGTTGGAGGTTTGCAGAGAGCCTGAACTGAGGCTCAACCATTTCTTGATAAATGCGTGATCCCACAGAATTTTGGATCTAATTGAGAGACAGAGCATCATCAAAGCTCAACATTTGTCACTCCCTTCTCAAAACATGCCTTCCTCATGCTCCCCTTTCTTCTCTGCATTGCCCTGAAAAAAATGAGTGCTTATAAAAGAAAGACATAATTCTCTTCTCACTTGAATTCGCTGTACGAACCAAACACACAAACCCTCTCAGAAAAAGTCTTTCATGTAGGTAACAGTGGACTTTTTTTTTTTTTTTGAAGAGGGCAGTCTGCCAGAGGGTGTCCAATATAAGCTTTTGTAGACAGCAGTTTTTCTACACAGAGCTGAGTTGACAGCTTTCCTCCTGGGATAATCACAATCTTCATTCTTCTGGGACAAAATTGCTTCTGACAGTATAAAACCCAGGACATCTTTGATGTAAAATCTGGCTCGAACACATGAATGGTGAGACTACAGAGCCATCCCATTCAAGAGAAAATGTTAGTAGTGGAGGCAAGATCAGAGGTGCCAGCCGAATTAATCAAACTAGCAAAACGTGAGGAAGTATCAGTCCATAAAGCTGCCTGATAAATTCGAGTGCACGGCGTTGGAAGGGAAGTGCCTTTGGACACTAAGCTGGGTGTCAGACTGGGGCTGGGCACCCTGTGTGTGCAGTCCTGCCCTGTTGGTATACGCCTGCTGCGCTGCATTAAATGTTCTGAATGTGCATTTTTTCCAAAAGTCTGGCTCTCCAGTGCTCATTGACGCAGCGTGATGTGCAGCGCCGGGTTGTTCTCCCTCCCTCTTCCTTCCTTCCCCTCCTTTGGGATGGGGAGCTGCTGTCTCGAGTCCTGGGCGTGAACCTGGCAGGGTTGGCTCTGAGCCCTCAGCCTGCCCCAGGGGTGGCAAAGGGCTTGCTGGGCACCACATGTCCCTAAAAATCAGCCAGTTTGGGTTTGTCGAGGTAATTTTGGGTTTTTTCTGAGGAAGGAGAGAGTATTGAGGTGAGCAGCCAATTTTCTGCCGAGGTAAAATTAACCAACACTGCCATGTTTTTCCCTTAGATTTTAAAAACCGCAGGAGGTGGTTGTTTTTTCAAGGCTCAAGATGTTTTGAGATAAACAAAATGCAGTTCCACCAGTATTTCCACAAAATACTAATTGTGGCATGTAGCCCAGGAATATCAATATCCTGGTAAGCCTGGCTTTGAACATCGTTTGCTTACAAAGATGTGGAGATCGAGTGGAGTATTTCACACCAGAAAGGCAAGAGGAGATGTTTCTGTTCCGGGAGACTTTAAGCAAGCAGAAGGATGGAGCTGGTAAAACTGCACTTGCGGGACCCATTGTGTCCAGGTGGGAAGAATTGGGTCAGCAGGTGGCACCAGCGCCCCATCCATCCCTCCATCCATGCATCCATATCCCGGCGGCACCGCTCCACAGCCCGCTGGGTTTGGAAAACACCCTGTTGGCTTTGCTTTTTATCTCCTATATAGTGTCACCCAAATGCCACGCACTTTATCTAAAAACAAAACTCAAGCAACTGCTTCCAGTTGGGGCTGTGCCCATACACCTGAAGGGAAGAACATTGAGGTCCCTCCTTCCTGCACCCCTTACAGCAAGAATGCAACATATAACAGTCTGCAAAAAGTCTCCTAAAAAAGACTTTTTGATGATTTTTCATCTTCTTTTGTTGTCACATTCGCTTTTCCTAAGCATTCCTGCAAGACCCCTCTGGAAAGGTAACGGAGTTTGGCCTGGAGAAGACTGAGACAGGACCTTACCAATGTAGCTAAGAGTCTGAAGGGAGGGTGCCAGAAAATAAAGCAAGCTCTGCTTGGTGGTGCAGGGCAAGAGGACATGAGGCAGTGGGAAGAAACTGATGCACAGGAAGTTCCACCTGAACACGAGGAAGAACTTCTTTACTGTGCAGGTGCATTGAATATTGGAACAGGTTGCCCAGAGAGGGTGTGGAGTCTCCCTCACTGGAGATATTCAAAAGCCACCTGGACACAATCCTAGGTAACATGCTCTAGAGGCTCTGCTTGGGCAGGGAGTTGGACTAGATGACCCCCTAACCTAAACCACTCTGTGAGATGGAGGAAAAGCCAGATAGGGAAAAGACTGCAGAATTAGCAAAGACTGAGCAGGCACACACAGACTGCCCTATTCCTGCCAATATTTCTGTAGCAGGTCTCAAAGTCCTGCTGATTTCCCTGTGAATTATCCACTCCTCAAGCTTATTCAGTGCCTTGCTCCCTTCTTTGCCCTTCGGTCTTCAGCAGAGGCTCCCTGCTCTCTCCACTCAGTGAGTACAAAGCAGGCCCTGTCTCTGTGGTTCAGCCCAGCATCTGAGCACGCAAGTAATTCCATCCCCATTCAGCAGAACACTTAGCCACATGCTTACCTTTAATTATGTACTTAAACCAAAGATGTGTGAACTTGTGCTCTGGTCTCAAGCTGGACAGCACAGAACTTAATGAGATGCTTAAAGTTAAATAAGTACTCTGTGATTTCCTGGATCAGGACCTACCTAAATAGAAGATTACCCCACCTGATATTTAAAATTAGATTATGTTTAATTTTGGAGTCAGGGCACTTCCTTGAAGTCACATCGATTTGCCATAAACAGTTCTTGGAGGCAATGCCCCTGGGATCTAACCCAGGCCCCTTTGATCAGGCTCCTGTTGATGTCAGTGGATTTACATCAGGTCCTGCGTGCCTGCAGAGGACAGGGAAGGAAGGAAGGAGACAGCTGGGATCACACCCTGTCGCCTGACCTCCCTGAGTGACGCCGGTGAGAGCCCTGGATGAAGCTCAGCAGCCTCTTTTCCCAAAGCTGGCAAAAGATTGCAGGGTGGCAGCCAGGGTGCTGCAGACCATGCACACCCCCATCTCCCCTCTTTCACCCCCATTGCCCAAATAAAGTCATGGAGCTCAGAAGGTGAATTAAATATATCCATTTTGCTCTTGCAGACAAAGCAAAGCATGTGAGTCTGCTGTGTGATGCTTCTGCTGTTGGGATGAGGCAGGGCTGACTTATTGCCCACAAACTTAAAAACAGGATGGTGACTCTGTCAGCACACAGCTTTTGAAGAGCTTTTAGCTCTGTTTTCTTTAAAGAGGTGAAATGGATAAATCAACAAATAAACTTAATTAGAACAGAGTAATAAATTTGTACAGATTTACATGCCTCTGGATAGTAATATATCTACTCACTTCTGTGAGGGAAAAATATGAGTTTGTTTTGGATATAAGTGTCTGAATGGGATACTGGAACCATCTTAAAACACACTTCAGTGCAGCTAAGAGAGGAATTCACACATAATCCTGTGCCCAGATGTTAGGGTTTTCTTCTTCACACAAGACATCTATCATCAGAAAGGGGAAGCTGTCTCATTTAATTTGCATTCCAGGTTACTAAGGAATTCTGTAGTTTGTTGCAGTAAGCCTGGGCAGTGTTTTGCTTAGCTACAGAAGCCAGAGGCAGATTGTATAATTTCCATTTCCTGATTATATGACATACATAAGTGAAGGGGCAAAGCTTGGACAGCTCAGTTTACTACTGGATGCAGAGTTTAAAGGGCTTGTTTACAAAATTAGGGTTGTGAAGAGAGAGGGTTCCCTAAAACTCAGCCTGCTCCCACCTCCTGTCCTGATATTATCCTGAAGGATCCCTTCATTTAAATGTCCAATTCATCATATAATGAGTTTGAAGCTCTGCAGCTTTATTTTATTTACCTGAATAAGTTTGCAGTGTGTTTTAGGTTGCAGCTGGTGCCTGATGCAATCTGGTTCTTATCTTCACCTTGCAGCTCTGATATGCTAGAGTAGAGCAGAAGCTTTTCTCTGGGCCTAGTCCCTGGAATGTCTCCTGGGATCTCTTTTGTGACAGGTCTGGTGTGCTCTCTGACATTCGTGGCAGTGCCAACTACACAACACCCTTTTCCTTGCCTTTTTCCCTGTGGTCCATATCTTAGTTTTTCCTCCCTTTTTTGAGCTTTGCCTCTCCTTTCCTCTATCCATTTCCAGGGATTTTGCAAAATCCAAAACATGGCTGGCAGCAGCCAGGGTGAGGCGTGGGGGGAGAGAGCACTGAGCTGGATGGCCACGTCCAAACAACCCGCAGCTCTGAAAATGCTTAATGCAAGGGCTGGATCCAAATGTCGTGGCTCAGGCCCATGTCCATAAAGAATGAGAGAGAGGAATTAAACACCCTGTTCCTTTAGCCGACCAAGATAGGATGATATTTCGTAATCATAACAAAGAGGGAGCGGTGGGGCCAAGCTACGTCCTGGCTGTTCTTTATCCCTGTGAGTAGTACAGGAGGACAAAGCTCAGTGGGATGAGCAAGCTCTAGGCTGCAAGGCAAGTGCAGATGTCCCCTCCTGAGAGGAGCTCCTGGCAGCTGGAGGCTGCTTGCTGTTTACCACGGAGCTGCACCAACTCCAGGAGAGAGCAGAGGGTCCTCCTGCTCCTCAGCATCCCTCAGCAGCACAGCAGAGCGAGGCAGTGCTGCTCTCCTCCTGCTCCCTGTTTTGCAGAGTTTATCCGTGGCTGTTGACTTTTGGGGTGCAACAGAGGGGGCGTGCCTGGAACGGGGGTGTGATGGGGCACCCCAGCAGGCAACTCCCACCAGGTGCCAGCACCGGGGCTGTCCCCCCAGGCATGGCAGTGGGGAGAGACACGGTCACAGAGCTTGCCCAGGTCAGCCCTGGCCCGCGCTTGGCTGCCCACACCCCCGCTGCAGCTCTGCCGGTGACGCACCTGTGTTGGTGCTGGCACCTTCCCTCCCTTCCCCTCCCGGGTTTTCCACTGTGGCTCCTGTGCTGTGTATAGAAGAAGGTTCTGTTTCTTGTTCTTTTGCAATACTAGTAGCACTCGGTTTAAATTTAATTTTCTTCTTTTCAACAAGCGTTTTTTTGGCAGTGCCTTCTCTGCCCTTCAGCTGTTTTAAATGTTTATTTCTCATTTTGCACATGTTTGACAAAGACAGCACTTACACAATTCCTCTCTGAATAATTCCCTCTCTCCCTAGAGCCAATAAAGTGAAGAGATTATAAAATGAGACACTACACTTCTGTGTTAGGCAGCAAGGTTGCCCATCTTGTTTCTCTGCTCTAGAAGGCAGTGCTGGGATATGAAACCTCAAACTCCGTGCACTGCTCCAGCTCCCTGCAACCTCCCTTCCTGCAAGCCTCCTTTTTTCCTGAGGTACAAACTCAGCTTTGGGGGGAAACAAACTGAAGAACCTGACCTGATCTGTCATTTCACAGGCCATACCGACCTTTCTTCCTGTTCTCCAAGGCCTTGAGACAGGGATAAGAATTATGTGTGCCCCAAAACTGGGAATATACTGGGGCAGTCACTTTCCAGCATGGAGAGGAGGGTGGGCATTAATGAGTGCACATACACACAGAGATTTACCAGTGAGATAAATTGTCTCGAGACTTTGCTGCTTTCAGACAGCACACACTACTTTGCACATGGGCAAACTGAGAAAACTGTCAGCTTTCCAGTTCGTTATCTCATCCAAACAAGTCACCAGTGACTAAATCACCAAGTATTTTCTTAAAGTTCTGCATTATTTATGTTTAATCCACTGATTACACAAAGAAAATGGCCTGGATTAAAAAAACTCTGTACAGGAAAAGGGGTTTTAACAGCAAAAGTCTGTGTCAGTATTTAGGGCAAAATAATCTCAAGATTTGCTCTAAGATTAACCCAAGATTAAAACTGATCTAGAAGGAGAAAATGGTAGAATAATAGAACAGTTTGGAATAGATTTAATTCACTCAAATTCTTTGTAAATTTGGCAAAATTGTTCTGGTTTGGAATTTTAGGCTGAGCCAATATCTCACACTACAATAAATGACTACTTCTTTTTTCCTGTCTGCAATTTGAGTTGGATGCATCCACCATTTGACTACTTTAATTTCTTTGGAGGGGAAAATCTTGTCACCAATCATGAATACTAGAAAATTGCAGCTGACTTTTCTGCCACATTACAAATACAGGCTGAAATCCTACATTGGCAAAACTCTCCTGAATTTCTCTAGGCCCAGGTTTTCCCTCGCAGGATACTTTGGTTCGTCCATCATCTATCTGGCTAATTGCTATAATGAGATTTGCAAAGGGCAAGCTTGAAAGTCAACTGTAAAGTCCAAAGTGAGCTATTGCCTCAAATTCACTTTCCACGAGTATTCTCACAGAGAAGGCTGGAGTGCTGAAACGTGCAGGGAAAATGAAAAAACAGACCTGCAAACATCATTAACTCCAAACTCAGCTTAGAGATCAAATTCCCTTGCAAAGAAGGATCTTTCTTTTAATATTATTTCAGCTCTGCCAATTTCATACCTCAAAACTGCCCATGAAGAAAAGAAAAATTAAAAACAGAGAAACAGGAAAATGTATGGGTGATGTGACAGAGTTTGCCAGATGCTCCAGCACATGAGAAAATGAGTTGTGAGCACTTCGCTCTCCAGATTTGCTGCTGGGCAGAGATGGGCAGCACCCCTCGAGCTCTCCTGTGGCTGTTCTCCTCCATGTCCTGCATCCATGGGCACTGCACGCCCTGCCTCGCTCCTGGTTCCTTGGGGGATGCTGGTGCAATGTCTGTAGCTGCATGGAATCCAGTAATGATGATTTTTGCAAACCAAACTGAACACGGCTTGGTTTTTACAGCAGATATTCAGGATATCATCTGCTTCTTTTGCTTCAAAGCACTTTGACATTGGCTCCCTTCTCTTTCCCCACACTATTCCCAAATTTTCTTCCAACAATGTTTAGATTGGGCATTGGGATTCCTCCTTCAAAATCTGTGGAAATATTATGAAGAAATGAATATGAGGTAACAGGTGGCTGGGCTTCTGGGGACATGCTGAAAATAAAGGGGGATGCTGAAGATAAAGACGCTCTGGAATAACATGCTAAGGAGAGCAAGTAGAAAATGTTGCCACTTGGGCCCCTGGCAAATCAGTTGGACAAACCACGTGGTAGGAAACACTCCCACCCTGGCATGCCCTCAGGCTGTGAAAACATCTAATTGTCTGTATAAGCAAAATATTTCCTGATGGTGCAGTATTCACTTTTTTTAATACCCAGACTTACCTCTTCCTCCTCAAAATGTGTAAGAATACCAATGCCCACTCAATGCCAGTAATTAATTTTTGCCCTGTGTACAATTTAGGTAGACTTATGTTTTACCGTGTATCACAAATATCAGCTCAGACAATATTCGTAATGGAAAGTGGAAAAACTCTGTTTTGAAACTCCCCAGGTTTCTTCTTCACCTGAAACAAAGGATGGGTAGAGAGTAATTTGCACAGAGAAGTTGGTTGTCCGAGAAGCCTTTGCCGCCAAAGAGTTTAATATGAAAATATTTTGCTATCTATGCACAGCAGTTTCTGCATTTCTGAAAGCAAACCACACATTTGAGTAAGAATTTGCAGCTGAAAGATAAGTGCTGGGTGAATTCAGCTCCCTCAGTCTTATTTGTCAGAAAACCTTACAGTTGTGAAAGTGTAGGATTTGTGACCCTTGTAATTTTCTCTTGGCAACTTCCTGCAGCTGTTTGTGGTAAACTGTCCTGAAACCATTGCTTCTTTTAAGTTTAATAAGGCTGGTGAGCAGCCTTGCTTCCTTTGCATTTGCACACCAGCAGACCAGCTATGTTCTTTACTATTACGTGGATTTTCCATCTGCCCTCATAAGTTTTGGTAACGTTAGGTTATGGCTTTTATATTTCTTTTTTTTTTTTTTTTTCCTACACAAGCCATTCTTCTGTGTAGGCATGGCAGGTGCAAGATGGTTATTCAATTGAAATTCTAGAATATATATATATATATACACATATATATTTAATTTTCGAGTTCTCCATCATTCTCTTTCCACTGCCTCACTGTAGCTCTGTAACTGATTTTCCTGTCAGGTCCATCGCTGCCTCAGACTTCCAGAAGTGACATTGGCTCCTGACTCTCTCAGGCACAGCTATCAGCTTCATTAAATACAGCACCCCACGTTTTCTTATCTGGCTGTGGGTGTTGGAACAGCTCTGTGGTGTTTATTCAAGGGTGTAAGGAATTGTTTTTGCAATCATGGCTTGGCAAAGAGCAAACCAGGAAAGGGTGCCCAGATCAGAATGAGTCTGTCAGGCTCATTTTCTCCTTGCTTTTAATGCTGGATTTATTTTGTCAGCTTCTCGAGGAAAGGGAACATACAGATGTTTGATACTTAGCTGGAAACTGAAATTCATTTGCATTCCTGAGGTGAAAAGAATATCAAACAAGGCCTGCTTCACTTCTTACCATCTTCTGCTGACCAAACCTGAGTCTGTTCAGGGAGGCACGGCACCCTGTGGTCATGATACAGCTGCCTAAGGCTGGTTTTGAAGGTTAAAAGGAGAGCCTGGATATTTAATTGGAATAAAATGTTGTAACTCTGTGACAAAATGAGTCTGATTTTGAACTGACAGCAGGGCTGAGCAGGAGTCACTGTGTTTACAGCAGGACACTTGCTGGGAAGGCAGATGGGCCCTCTGGGTGTCTGCTGGACCTCTGCAAAATCCTTTGGGTTGTAGGTACAGGTGAGCTGACATTCCGTGCATCCCAAATAAAGTACTCAATATATCCTTGCTTATTTATAACCTGAGTCCTGTGTCAGGATAGGAAATGGAGCTGGTTCCCAGGAAACAGTCCTGAGGGAGGTAGCAAAGTGAAAAAGATACTCCTACAGGAAGGAGGTCTTGCTCAAGGTCGAGCTCCTTTCAAACTGGTAGTGAAATGTTCAATGACATTAATTCCTGCTCACAGTTCTAAAATAAAATATTTCATTGTTTGCTTCCTACTCCAGAGCCAAGTTGTATGTTGAAATTGATAATAGTAAATCATAACATTAGGAAAAATATCCCGTTTCATACATATTTCTCTTTAATGGCATATGATTAGGAATCGAATAGGGAAAAAATTATCAGATTTCCTATCCCTTATCTGCAAAGGTCTTCACTCAGTTAAAAGGGCCAACATTTCCATATGGACTCCAGCTGCCGAATGTATAACTGAAATAGAGATATAGGCCATAAATAACCAGAGAGATCGTTTTCTAAAATGCAGACCCTTAATATCTAAAATTGGTCGTGGGATAAACCCTGCAAAGAGAAAAGGAAAAAAAAAAAAAGTACCCGAGGAAGTTTCAAAACCAGATATAACAGATTTAAGGAACAGGTTCTCCAAATATCTGTCAGCTAGTGATTTTCCAGAGGTGGTGCCTCCAGGGTTTCCATGGAGCAGAGAGAGCTCCCTGCTGCTGTGCATTCAGCAGGATGGTGGAGAACCCACCACATACCCTAAAACAGAGCGAGCTGAGAGTCTGAGCCTGCACCACTCTCCCAAAGCCTTGCTCGGAGAGCTCAGCAGCTTGCAACACGCTGCTCAAAAATTCCCATCGAGTAGGGGCACGGAGGCTCCGTCAGGAATGTTTGATCATATCCTTTTGTGAAACCTAAATACTTTCCAGATTCAGAGATTCCTGCCCTCAGAAGAGGACAACTAAGTAAATTCAGCATTTTTAGCCAGTAAGTCCTCCCAGCATTAGCCATGCAAACACAGCTCCAACTGGAATTAGGAGAATGTATGGAGATGCATTCAGTTTATCAATATTTTATTCTAATCCCTTTTCAATTAGAGAGCCCTCCTATTGCCATTTTATCATTGAAGGTTTGCTGCTGAATGGTGTAAAATCTTTTGATTTAAAGCTCTATCATGCTTCTTCTAAGGCTATACTATCACAGATATATTATAGCTTTCCAGCAGAACTTCTACATAACTTATAAAGCAATAAATCACATTTTGTCTCTCAGAGCTGATAAATGGAAAAATTCATCCTTTCTTCTGTTCTTTTTAAAAATTAAGTATCTCAGATTAACTGCATCCTTTCCCAACTGTAAGTACAGTTGGCCTTTTTCAGAAAAGCTGTTATTTAATGTTATAGCTGCCACTTTTGCCTGTTTATTAGAGTGAAAGACTGATTCCAGTCCCTATGTTGTCACTGATGCTTGAACTGTAACCATTACATGAAGCGCTCAGGATCTGCCAATAGCAGAAGCCTTTGTTTAGAAGGAAATGGAAAATGTATTTCTTAGTCCTACAAGGTGGTTTTCAAATGACAGATGACTTCAGACAAGAGTGGTTATGCTGTAGAAGAGAATATATTTGCTGTAGTGAGATAGAGGTGCATTTCCAATGAGATAGAGGTGCATTTCCAAGGTCGGTATTTTCCCTCATGCTCTGTACAGAACTTGAAGGACTCTTTGGTGCACACGCTGTAATTTAAAATGTGAAAGAAGCACAGTCAGGAAGAAGCACATTTCCGCTGCCTGGCATGCAGGGTTTGCATGTCTGTGAAGCTCTTTTAGCAGTACAAAGTGTTTGAGGTGGGTGTCATGTTTGGTTTAGGCCCTTCAATCTTCAGTTAAGGAACTCCTCACTGTTCGTTTTGGGTTTGACAAGCTTTATTAATTTAGTAATTTGGTCACTTGTTTGGGAACAAAATCAATACTTTCAAGGAACCAGCTGACACACACGATTGACAAGTGCCAAAAAGTAGATTTCTCACTGCTTTAAGGGCCTAGCTCTCTGCTGGAAGAAGGGATGTGTGCAGTTTGGCTTTACAGTGTCTTCTCCTGAACACTTTTTGATCCGTAAGGAATAAACATTACTTCATAACTGGCAGATCCATGTCATGGCTGTCTTTAAGAAGTTACCTCTCCAGTCTGGCCACATAAGAGGTCAGCTGGGCAGATGGAAAGCTGTGGGAGCCTCTGATGAGAGGCCAAAAGATGCTTATCCTTGCTGGATATACGAGCATCGCATGGACAAACCTGAGGAACCTTCATCGCCGGCAGACCAGGAAAGGCAGCTCTGTTTTGCTCCCAGAGCAGAAAGACTGAAGGTGGTGTAACCAGCTGAATTCTGCCACATTCTGAGCAGGGCCCTCCTTCCCTGATGAGTAATTAAGAGAACGTGCAAAGAATATGTTTTCCTGCGTGAGATTAAGGGATCAGACTTCCCTGACACGGGCGATCAGCCCGAGTCCATCTCGCAAAACCACAAACCCAGTCATGTCTACCCAATGCTCGGTGCCATCCCATTCCTTCAGCAGTGAGACCCCTCAGGTGTGGGACTGGTTTTGGCTGCAAAGCAGTCACAGAGTTTTCCCTGAGAAAGCTCTCTCCCTGTTCCTCGCAGGCATGGTCTGTGCACTGTCAGTCCCGGTGCAATGACAGACCACAAAAGCTGCTGCGAGGCTTGAAGAGAGATTGTCCTCAAGATAATTTATTGTCAGCTGAACTGGGGCACTGTGCACCACCTCCAGCTCCAGCAGTGACCAGGGGGCATGTGTGACATTCACAAATATGTATATACACACATGCATGCATATAAATATATTAGTTGTGGTTATTTAGCTGCTAATAGAGTGATTAGCAAAGGACAATGCATTAAATGAATCCCTGGTGCAAGCACATTGTTTTACACAGAGTTACACCACCAATAATTAGGGCCCTCATTCCTACCTCCCTGCTTCTTCCCTATCTGATTAGGGAAAGAAAAGAAGTCCCCAGCCCAATTAAGCCTCCCAGATGGGAAAAGCGTGAATTTTTGAGGCCATTCCTTTCTCCAGCTTGGCTGTCTCCTCATTAATTATTAAAAACATATTAGTTACAGTAGTTTGTTTTGGAAGGTAAACAGAAATAAAACATCATGAAAAGTGATACAGTAGCGGAGACCACAACTATGCCTAACTCTGCCTGTGGATTCCCATAAATGTCAATATTTTCATTAGATGACTGGTGCTCCTACTGAAGTGGCCAGTGCTGTTCCAGTATTCATTCTTTTCTTTCCATTCCTTTGAATATGAGCTCCCTCCTGCTGTTTGTGCATGCAGTCCTATATGGTGGAGTGCTCACAACTTCTGAAACACCCTCACATGGAGAGCAGAAAACAAGTGAAATATTTCCCCCTGGTCACAAGAAGCGGAGCTAGGAAAGGATTTCCAAACAGAGCTTGTTTGTGCCACCTGGAAAGCAGCCTTTTCACTAGCTCTGATTGATAGTGATAGCTTAAATCCATCAAGATCCCACACTTCCATCCCATCCAGCAGGCACTAGGGTTGCCCGCCTTGTGGGCATCCCAAATCCAGCAAGGCTGGATGTGTCTGGCTACAGGGAGAGTCCCAGGAAGGGCTTGGAGCTCGGTGGGAAGCTGCTTCTGGAGTCTCAGGAGTGCTGCCTTCAGTTCCTTCAGGAAAGGTGCATTGCCAAAATTTGTGAAACTCTGGAATTCCCATCGAACTTTCCTGGGTGACTCCCCAGCTTCAGCTGCTGGAGCAGGAATTGTTCTTCATGCATTTTTTTAAATGAAAGAGATAGTTTCATATCAATCTATCCATGGGCTTGGTATCTAAGGGTTATAAAGCAGAAGTTTTCTTATGAATGTAAGAGTTTAAGAATATGTTCCCATGGAAAGAAAATTTCACTCTGAAAAAAGAAATTTCCTTTTGAGCTGTAGTCAATTATAAGCTCAGGAATTCTGATGTGTGTTCAATGCAGAGTTAATAATTCCAGGAACTTGTAGACACAAGCAACATCCCAAAAAAAAGCATAAAAATCTAACTAAAATGTCCTTGGGATGGGGATAAAAGTCTAGGAAAAATCTGTTCCTTTATACAGTAACTGGGAAGCTTGAAAATCACCCCTGTAATGATACAGGAATGGAGCAAATAGCAGGGGAACTTTATATTAATTAGGACCGGTGCCATATGTGCATGTCATATCGCATCTGGGCTTGTCAGGAGGTAGCTGGGTAGATACTCAGGTGGGTCACAGAAGAGTCTGACAGACCCTACCCAGTGTTCCCAAGTTTTGGCTGGGGCAAGCGGTGCTGTCACACATCCGTCCACGCTGCTCTCCTGCATCCTCTGAGCATTTTTGCTGGAGTCCTTCAGTCAGCCGTTCCCCCTGCTACCCTGGGCCATCTCTGGCAGGGCAGATGTGTGCCTTCATCCTTGACACGTGTCCCAAATGCCCCCCTTTCTTTTGCCAGGGGTACAAAGTTACCGAGCTCCTCGACAGCTCCTGACGTTCGTTACAAATCCATTCCACTTCATACATTCACTGCAGTCTGTTTCCAAAGCTTTAAGCTGCCTGCCTGTGTGCCTCTGGGGAGCATCCAGGTTTCATATCCATATGTTCAGATGGAAATAACATTTGAGTTGAAGATTCATGGTTTGGTCTACGAGTTGCTGATTTGGCCTTTAAGATGTAGATTTTCAACAACTGAATCTTGTTTAAACTGGTAAGTGCAGCTGCTGCCCTGCCAATTTGTGACCTTATTTCCTTCTGGATGTCCCCACTGGCTTGGATGTTGCTGCCAAGGTATGTAAACTGACCTATAGGTATTCCCTTGCCCTCTAAAGTAATTCTTCAGCTGGGAGTTGCTGGGGCTCTCATTAGATTGACTTTAGAAAACTGATTATGAGTCACATCTGCTTGTGATTAAAAACAATTTGTTGTGATTACAGGGGGAAATGTTATTTTTGTGCCGTGTAGCTGCTGCCTCATTGCAGTTGGTTTTCAAGGTTTCTGTTGGACACCTCTGTGTGCTCCCAGCTCTCCTCTGCTTTCAGCATCATGGGACAGCACACAGTGTTTGCATATCAGGCTGAAATTGTCACTTCTGAGTATCCAATACAAATATTTTGGTGTGTTTTGTCTGCAAAATAGTCTTTAACCCGCATCAGTGGGAAAAATACCCGTTTCTAGGCATGACCATACCTGTGATAGGAGAGGCACACAGAAAACCAAAAAAGGAAGCAATTTTCCAAAAGCAAAATACTCTCAAGCTTCAAAACTTTGGATTAAAAGCTCTTTTGTTTTTCTCAGTTGCTTTTCTGTCATTGCAACAAAAGTGAGGTTTGTTGAGTTTTAAATAAATACTTCACTAAAAAGGCTCTGGAATGGGATTTACTTGTCCTGAAGTGAAGGTCCTTTCTGACCTTTCCTATATGTCCAGCTTGTGCATGAGAGTTATTTCCTGGGCAAACTTTTGATTCAGCAAGTGTAGTAACTACATGGTGTTTCTAAAACACCACGATCTGACACAGTGCTGCAGCAGGAGGTGCTCAAAGGTTTCATGCAGGAAGGGATTATACCAAAAATTCATATGTGTGTGTTTTCCTTCTATTTTCAGGTTGTCTTCTTGTCTATCTGCACAAAGAGATGAATAAGACCCCTAGGTCCATTATTATTCCCTTCTCACCAGCCTTGTTTCATATATTTTATTATGTTTCCCATTACTCATTCTCTTCACTGAATACATAAAATATTTTCCTTACTTGTCGTCTTAATGCAAACTTTCCCAGGAGCTTTTATCGCTTTTCTTGCTCTTTTCTAGCAATTTGCAGTTGCTATGGAACTGAGATAAGACAATAAAAATCAGCCTATCTATTCAGAATACTTTTGCCTAGAAGCGTAGATGTATGTATAGATGTATGTATTATAGAATGAGACATGAAAGTTATATATTCTACACATATTTTTGTCAGCATGCACAAATCATTTTACATAGGTTTTGAAAAGACTTCATCAGTGGATATCCTTGAGTGTGCCCAAAATATCTGCAGTCAGTCTGTGACATTACTCCAGCTTCACACCACTGGCACCTCAGCCAGAATTAACTCATTAATGGCAACTTTATGCACAGTCTGTGCACCTGAGACATTGAAATTACGCTTTTCAGGTTTGCTTTATTTTGCACTAGGCCTTTAGTGTTGCAGTGGTGCTTGCTCTGAGCCAATACCCTCGTATTAAAGACAGTAAACTGTGTTTTTTCTCAGTTATTGGGGGGAAAAAAGGGAGGTGGGAATGGCAGGTGCTGCTGGAGGCCCCCGGGTGCCCCTTGGGCTCCCCGGGGAGCTGCGGGGCTCTGGGAGAGGGCTCCTGCCCCGCACGGTTCGTGGCAGCGGCGGTGACTCATTAAAACATGAGCCTGTGTTATGCGGTTGCCAAGGGAACGAGATAATTGAAGTAATTGTTTTTGCAAATTCTCCAGTTGGTATTCAGCGGCTGTCTGTCACTGGGCGACCAGAGCCATGTGGGCTGTAGCCAGCTTTTCTGGAAACCAAAAAATGCCTTTTCAGTATGGGCAGTGCATATTCCTGCAAAGGTTTTGGGTTGGGAGCTTGGGTTGTTTTTTTTTTCTTTTCCATTTCGCAGGACGCAATGCTTTTTTTCCAAGCCAGGTTTTGCCCCTCTGAGACTCGCTGCAGATCCAGCAGCTGCAGATCTGGTTCTCTCCTTACATTTAAATAAACATTCCTGTCCTGACTGGCAAAAGCCCTGTCTCTGGTTTCCTCCGTACCTGCATAGGCAGGGCTGCTAATGCTGCTGCCGAGCAGATGCTGATGCTATCAGCAAACCTGCTCCGAGAGAAAACGCACTCAAAACCGCTCCTCCAGCGATAAGAGCGAGCCTGCAGATGCTTCCAAAATGTCCAGATTGGCTGTCGGTAGCCGGGACCGCTTCAGCAAACAGCTGGATCTCATCTCCAGGCACGTTTCTGCTCGTGTAGGGTTGGCAAGGTTTGCTCTCCTGAGGAGAACAGCCGGCAGCTCCAGCCAGAGCGGTGGGCTCAGTGTGGCGCATCCCTGTGCACCCCCCTGCCCTGCACATCGCAGTCATTCCAGAGCGCCACCATCCCGGCAGACAGCATGGGCAAGCTTTTGTTTTCAGTACGAATTCGTGGATCTGCACTTGGTATTTTGCTGGAAGTAGGAGTATTCATTTCACTCATGACCCGAGGCAAATTTAAATGTAGGCTTCCAGAAGTGTTAAAACAGTATAGACAGAGTTTAATGGGCCAGACTCCAAGCTCTATAAATTTAACTATTCCCATATACCCAGTGTAACTTACAAGTTGATTAAAACATGTGTGAATTGATTCCTGTAGGCTGACACTTCACGGGTGGCTTTAGACTGAGAAATTATCTGATTTTGCTTTATAAAGTGCCCTCTATCTCCTTCATATGGCTTGGAAGTTGTTTGAGAAAGTCTCTGAGGCTGCTGGGCTGCCGGACTGGCTGGGCTGACAGCTTGGCAGGGAGACAACAGACAGATTATTATATTCCTTTTATCGCCTGAAGGTTGCAGAAAACACAAACAATATGGTCATGGGGAGAGAGCAAGAACCACTCGTCCCTGCTGCTTTGAAAGGAAAGTAGCTGCAGCCTCAGACAAGTGCAGTCATTTTAATAATGTAGATACTCCAGAATGAAACATCCATCCTATAACTCCAGGTTCTGGAGACACCACAGTGGTTCCTCACCAGTGGTAGTATGCAGGTACTGACCACCCCAAAGAGAAACAGACCCTTCTGCCCCACATCAAACCCGCTCCTTCACCTCCAGAGGGAAAGCCCAGGCTTCAGGGGAGACTTGTGCCCATGCAAATCCTATCAGGATATGCCTATGCACATCTGCTGAGGCAGGAGGCTGACCTCCTGTGAAGCTCTCGTGTCACTGTCTCCCACCCAAGAGGCTGCAGAGGAGGATTATAGCACTCCTGGCAAGACATCATGGAGCCAATCTTGACTGGGTTTGGGCCACCATTAGAAAAGCTTCATAAACTGATCCTGTGTCCCATGCCAGTAAAGATGTCAGTCAGAGCTACCACCTTCTCCCCATTTCCACTTGCCTCCTTCCTGCTCTGTTTAATAGCAGTTTCTAATGTTACAAGCAAAGATAGCTGATACACTCCTAGATAAAACGCCTGTAAACTTGATTTTCATAGCAGGAGAATAAGGAAAGGTGTTTAGCTTAAGCAGAAGTTTGTGCCTTTGATTATCCTTGCAGGAAGACTATTTCCAGCCCTCTCCATGCAAATACGCAGATGAGAGACAACCTAATTCAGGTGCTGTGTCTCCAGCAGTGCCCAGGGGGTTGTTTCCAAGAGAAAGCAGCCAATGCTGCTGTGACTGTGTGGGGTTATAAGGTTTAGGATCAAACTCAGCCTAAAGCTGATGGTTTGGGATTTTATTAGAGAAATCGTATTAATCTGGCTTTGTCACCCTGGCTGATCCAGATACCCATCTGGCTGATGGATAAACCAACTCTGCTGGTTGTTTTCAGTCTTTGCTTGTGTTCTGCTATTTGTAGGGTGTGTAAGAATGAGAAAGGCTGATGAAATGCAAAGGCTGTGATGAAAGAATGATTTTGCAATGTGACGTGATGATGTTGTCTACAAAATTAGGCCGAAGCAGTAAAATCAGTTTTGGTAAGGGAGTTGTAGTGATCTTTGGTATTCTGTTTCCCTAAGAAGGAATATAAGAAGTGTGCTGGTGGGGTTATGATTGCTCTGTGAAATTCCAAGCAAGTGCATTCCCGGGATTTAGCTGGGAAACCAGAGGAGTGAGTGTTTGCTATCTGTAAATCATATTATTTAAATTCCCTATTAACACATATAACTCACTACCTCTCTGGATAATCCAGCATGCTGGGCTACTTCCAGATAACCCAAACCAGACAGAGGCATCGGACATTGCTTCAATTACTGAGACATGTACATGAGATGGAAGCCTAATTCCACACCCTTTCTGTATTGCAGGGGTTCTAGGTCTTAAAATCTGGCTTTTCAATCTTGATTCTGGAAGGTGGTGAGATTTAAGCCCAGCCCCAATCCCAGGAGATGTCCATAGCCTGTCAACAACTGTTGCATCAAACTGGGAAATATTATGGATGAACTGTGCATGTATTGTGGGTGAGAAAGGAGGTCATGGCACCTCTCACTTTGAAGGCTAAATCCCTGCTGTCCATCCTCTTATATCCTCCACCTCCACCACTTTTCTATTCCTCTTCCCAGAAAATCTGCTCTTTTCAGTCTGTCTCAATAACCTCTGGAGATAACATGCTAATTTTATGAATTCTGCCCAAGAAGCACAAAGGCAGCTACAATCCAGCTTCCATGCTTAAAGCAACCCAAAAAGCAAATCTCTATTGAAGGGATTTGAACCCAAAAGTTGGTTTTGATTACTCTTTTTTTTTTTTTCCCAGGACCTAATAGAAAAAACATTCAGGGCTGTATGGTTTTAGGTTAGTCTATTAATCTTTATTATCTAAATTAATGGAATTTTTGCATTACATAGATGTTTATATATTATAATCCTTGCCAGTGCTGGAGGTAATGGGTGTTGCCACTGAACGATATTTTGCATTCTTTGATATTTACGTTATTTTTTAACAGATTGGCCAAAATTCCAAACAAGTGCATAGTCACACTGTTTGCAAACCCAGCCTTGGAGTTTCTACCTCCTCAGCCAGGTGAAAAAGCAACAAGGTGAGAGTGAGCAGGATCACTTTTCCTGCAGGCCTTCAGGTCAGGGGTTCTTCCGATTGCATCCAGCTTGCTGCTCCTGCTTGCACGGTGGGTAAAAACAGGAGAGCACAATCCTGGTGCATGTTAGCATTACTGGTCCAGACCAGTGCATTAGACTTCTCTTTTGAGGTAACATGGTCCTTTTTTCTCTAATTCTTGCCCTGAATGGGAATTCTGTATGTTCTGCTGTGCCCTGCCTCAAGGCAAGGGTTCCTCGGGGAAAACACAACTGAATCTCAGATGGTTTTTTCCTTTTAATGGAAAAGGGTTTTGTTTTGAATGATCCCCAAAGCATCACAGATCCTTAATTTTTACTTTGTACTGTTCAGCCTGAGGAATATAACAGAGCTCTGTGTGTCTAAAGAACAAGATTTCTCCCAGACTGCCCTCCTGAAATTATACAGGTTTCCCACTATTTAATTCATAGTGCATTGAAGCCACTTTTCTCCTTGTCCCAGCTGGAAGCAGAAACTGCCAGAGGTTCATGAAAATGAAAAACAGCGAGTGAAATATATTGTAAATCCAAACTTTCAAACCCCAATAAGGCTTAATTATGATTTCATCCAAAGTGGCTCACGTAATCACTTCTCCCAGGTTTTAATGCTGTAAACCTGTCTTCTGCAGCACACATCCACATTCCCATTGGCCGTGCCAGGAACTGACCTCCAGATTTATCACTTCAGCAGGAAAACATACAATGATCCTTTAAAATGTGCCAGTTGCTGGAGAGCTTAATATCGCTGCCTTAGATTAGGAGCGCTCTCTAAAGTGAGTAGGAGGAAGTTCAAGGAGCACTGGAGAAACTCTATCTATTTATCTAAGGCAAAACTGGCAAATTTTTAAGGTTGTCTCCTCCAGGCACTGTCAAATAGCACTGGAGGTCCCTACATAATTTGGACCAAGAATGATATGTCATTAAAGAAGGTAAAGGGCACGTCAGAGAGAATTTCCTCTTTGTGTTATGTTGTCACTTTGCTCCCAGCGTGATTCGTGTCATCACCAACAATTCCTGCACCCCACAGCAGGTCTGGTTTTCCCTTTAATCCAGTGGTTAGATGGACTGGCCAAGCTACACAGGGCTCTGAGTTCCAGTGGGCACAGGGCTGACATATTTAGGAGATTGATTTCAAATGTACACGTGTGATGAAATGTAGGAGGTGATGGTCCGAGAGGAATGTTTTTGTCATAGTCCTCCAGCCTACCATCGTTCATTTTTAGTGCTATAAATAAATTAACACCATTAATTTGTAAGAACTAGAAGTCTGGTTACTTTCCAGGCCCTATATTCTCTTCGTGATCAGGCCTCTGGATCATTAAGTGGTGCCAACAGTCCATCTAGAGCTGTATTTCCTTGCTCAGCCATTTGCACAAACAAACTGATCCCCTTCCCAAGGCTTTCTTTTTCTTAATTCTGTGTTTCTCATGACTAAGCTCTGCATCATTCATGATTTCATTTTTCATGCTGCTTGGAAAAGTGCCTGTCCCTTCAAAAACTGCAGGGATCTGTGTGTACGTGATAACATTTGAATGCTGCTAAAAGAAGAAGGAAAAATAAAAAGCAACCACCCTGAAAGTCCAAGACTCTCCCCTTGCTCACCACAATGTAAGCTTAAAACTCAGTGTCTACCAACAGGTTTTATGTTACCTCCCATGCTGTGGAGCTCATTAACGCACAATTATGTATCATTGAATGGCTTGGACTGGAAGTGATAATATCAGGGATGTAAATCCCTAAAGCCAGCCCCAAACCTCTGTGCACGCAGCTCTTCCTCTCCCAGGTGCTGCGATTCTGACAAACCCCATCCTTCCCTAGGCAAGGCAGCTTTCCGAAAAAACCCCCAACCATCATCATCAACACGACTTCCGCACTAACTCCGGTGTAAACAGCCACCCTATTTATGCTTCCCAGCAATCTTTCCTGTTAGGAGCAGAATTGCTAATTGCTGGCTTACAGCTCCTTCCTCCCCGCAGCAGTCAGACCAGCGGAGCCTGGCCACGCTCCAGGTTTTTGGCTGCGGAGGGGATGAGCATTTCCAGCCCTCTGGTTTGATTTTTCCCTCCAGAGGCACAGGTCTGTGTTTGCACAGCCTGGTGGTTGGTGCTCGTGCAGGGATGGGAGTTCAGGATATGACCTGGCCCCTCGCCTCCTGATTTCTGTTTATCCCAGAGCAGAAGGGAGGGTTCCTATGGAGCAGCCCTTAATTTGGGGAAATAATGTGCGGTTTCCACTTGGAAACTCCTAATTAAATAGTCTGTGTAGGCTTGGAAATGGGTCTGTGTTTATCTGAATGCAAATTTTGTTTTCCTGGGCGTGGGCAAATGGCAGGGTAAATTAGGGGACAGAAGTGTTCAGTCCAGAATTAAAACATCCAGTGCCAACTCCACCAGCCCTGGAGAAAAGGAAAAGCAGAAGCGCAGAGATCCTGCCTGGCTTGCAATTTTCCTGTTTCTGACATGAGCATCTAATTTCTAGATTAATTTGTGTTGTTTATCTAGGTCACCTGCTTCCCTTCATCTTTGGGAGCAAACTGAAGCTGTGAAAGAAACAGTCCTGGTGTGTTCCTCATGGGCAAGAGAGAAGGGGTTTTGTCTAAAGACACAGTTTATCAAACAGGATTTGCTCTCCTCTTACATCCCTCTGTCTTCATGTTTTTGTTGTAGTTGTCGTCTTCCCTCGGGGTTTTCCATTGAGTGAACTGTCTAAACACTTTGACCACGATTGCCAAGTTATACTTTCCTTCAGAGATCATGATCCAGATAAAAGAGTTGAGTAGCTGGCTGCAGAGAGGAGGGATACGCAGCACCAAGAGTTCTCAGCGCTTCCATTTATCAGCTAGAGTATCTTAATTATTAACCTTGTGACAAAGAGGGGCTTCTCCCACAGCCCTGGGGACAGATGTAGGGATTGGCAGGAGGGAGGCTGCAGGCAGCTGGCTGCACCCTCCCTTTGTCACAGCACAGGCAGAGCCAGGGTGCTCCTGACAGCTGAGGGTGCACACTGCACATCCCTGGATTTGGGGTGTGCATCTTGGGCACCTTCCCAGGGGCATGGCAGCTTGTAAGGGGAGGAAAGGGCAAGGAAGCGTGGCTGCTTGGCCTTTTCTGCTCTCACTCTGCTTTCAGTGCCAAAGAACTGTTTCCACCTACATTTCTAAAGGTGACTTTCATCAAAAGAGAAAAATAAAAAGTGGCAGCTTTACAGGTATGTAAACACCTTGCTTTACAAACAGCAATATAAAAGCCTGATTTGACCTGACAGCTTTTCTTTAAAGAAAATATTCCCTGCCTATAATGAATCTCCTGTCACTGATTCCTGGTTCCAGAAACAAACCGTGCTGTTCCAAGAATGTGTTGCACAAGTGAATTCATAACAAAGTAATCATGGAGAAAGCAGGTTCCTTAGAGCAAAGCTGTTATAAAGCATCACAGACACGGGTATTTTAATCTCCCAAAGTGTCTCTGTCAGTGCTTCCCTTCCTCCGAGCAATTTGGACCCGAATGACAGCAGCAATAATTGAGGGATGAGTCACTGGCTGTATTGTAGGTGAGACATCATCGTGGAGGGAAGGCCAGGAGACAAACCTTTAAAAACAGGCTTGTTTTCATGCTGCTGCTGTCTCTCTCAGCCTGTCAGGCCTGGAAAGGGCACCACAGGTGCCCCCAGACTCAGAGTTATCACTTCAATTTGAAGTTACCTGTTCACCTCCAGAAAATCACTGTCACCGATCCCTGTCACACAAGATTTCAGTCTGAATACAGAAATATGCATGAGAAAATTCAGTCCCTGAAACCCAGATTTGCTCTGGGTTTGAACCAGAGGAAAGGAGGCAGTGAAAAAACCCAAATTCTTAAATATGCTCTTGAGATCAGGATCCAGCTCTAGACAAAAATGGCCATCAGGGTTTAGAAGAAAATGAGCACGAAACCAAGTTTAGAGTCTGAATCAGGGTTTTTAAGTTTTGTTCTTTACAATTTTAGCACTGACAGAGCAATACTGAAGTCAGAAAGCCTTAAAATGAGATTCAAGGAGAAAATGAGGGTGACAAAGTTGCAAAAGAAGAGGGGACAACAAGGAGAGCAAAGAAAGGGCAGAACTGCCTTTTGCAGCTGCTACTTGGGCTTGGGTGACCACTGTGGGTTCAGAAGCCCTGGCAAAATTAATTTTGCCATCCATGACATTTGAGCTGATTTTTGACACTCTGAGGTAGGAGAATAGGCTGGAGGGAGTGGGGTCCTGCCTTCCCTGTTGGACCATGCCTGAAGCTGGCCCTAGGGATGGAGGACAAGCATGGTGCCACTCAGGCAGCCTGTCCTCTAAACCAAGCACGTGTCACCACTCTGATTTATTAGCTCACATTATTAAGCAATTGCCTGATTAAAGCAGAGAGGAAGACAGCGTGTGTTTCCTACCACTCGTCCCTGTGCAGAAAGCTAACATCACTTACTTTTTCGTCTCGGAAAAAAAACTTGAAATTCACATTTTTCCCAGGGTGGGAATGTGGAAAGGGAATTTTATCCTTCAGAGGAGGCGCAGGGAGCTGCATGTACCTGGCACGTTTAAGGATGCACTCAGCAGCTCCGGGGGCTGGGGCCCAGGAGGCAGCGAGTGAAGGGTAACATGATCTATCTTTTGTGTGAGGTGAAGGAGTTGTGGAGCCGGGCAGAGGGAAGGGAGGGCTGAGCCAGCCAGGAGCATGCACCGACTAGCACCAAGGCAGGGAAAACAGCTCTTGGAACCGCTTCCATAAATTTTCTTTTCCTTGAAGCATCCGACAGAAAAAGAGAGAGGGGAAGAGAGGGAAAGGGGGAGGGAGGCAGATGGAAGTGTGAACCGTGAAACCTTGCAAAAGCAGGGCTGGGCATTCACTCCATGTTCTGGCACGGCGGCTGGAGAGGCTGGAGAGCCTCGGCTGCCTCTCCCGGAGCTGGCCCATGGCTCGGGGTTGCTGGAGAGCTCTGCGTGAAGGAACAGATAAACCAATGGAGCCATAGGACCGGGCGAGCAGGCAGGGACACGTGGGGAGCAGGGTGGGCAGGAACCAGGAATCCCCCAGCAGCAAAGCCAAGCTCCTCGGAGCGGGGCAGACAGCGAGCTCCGGGCCCTGGGCACGGCTTTGTCCCCTCTCCGGGACTCTGAGCATCCCCCGAAGGGTCTTGCAAACACATCCAGCCCCCACCAGTGCCAGGCGTGTTTGGAGCAGCCGTACTGGGGCCTGAGAAATGACTCCTTTCTCGTGCTCGAGTCCTGAAAATAGCTAAACAAGAGCCTTTGGGCAAAAGAGACTTTTCTTCTGTCCTCTGACACTTTCCCCTTAATGCCACATTTCTGTGCTGAGGAGGTATTTCTTTGTGCTGAGGAAAATGTGAATGGGAAGAAAGTCAATATAAACACAGTCTCAATCATCAGATATTTCCTTTTTTAGTTCTGAGCCCTTTAAACAACAATGAAATATAAACAGAAGTTACTTCTTTCCAACCTCCGTTGGTAATGGCTGGACCATTAACTGTTTCCCTCTCCATCACCATGACAGCTTGTGGTTAGTCCCGTGGCAGCTCCCAAGCCAGTTCAAACACAGGTTCCCTGTTTCAGAAGTGTGCTGAGCACAGGGGACAAAGTGACTTCCCCAGGATCAGGAAACAAGTCTGGTCCAAACCCCTTTTGAAGCAATGAAACAGTTGCATTGATTTCATCTGGGGATTCGGAGAAGACCCCGAGTCCGAGTCTGGAGCAGCAAAACCACAGCCATTGATGCCCTCTGAATGTCTCCTGCATTAAATCGTCATTTTCTTTCATTTTGGAGAGGGAAAGGGACAGTGGGAACCATGAAGGCAAAGAATAAGACTGGCTAAACATATAAAAATGTTAAAGTGCTCTATAATGTTTCTAAGAAGTGCTTGGTGAAAATATTTCCTATCTAATAAATATATGACTAAGAATAATATTCACAGAGCCATAACTCTTTCCAGAAAAGGCTTTGAATGTAAAACAGGTCAGATGGCTCCTGGACAGGGAAAAGCAATTGGTTCTCATTGCAGCCACCAGGGTGACTTCTCAGCTCTCTTTGCTGTCATTCCAGATGGGAAAGTGGGACAGTAGGATACGGTGTTACTGCTACCACAGCAAAGAGTTACCTGTGCTTGCTTTCAGAGCCTTCCAAAGCAACCCATTTCTTTATTTTCTATTCCATTCCCTTATTTCTGACTCAGATTGGTCACTGTTAGGAAATCACAAAGATCACTGCAATGGGAATTGTCACCAAAAGTTGAAGATACATAGATAGGTATCCCAAATATAACATTTTAAGGCATAAATGGCCCTAGAAACTCAAAGGAATGGACATCACTGAATGAAGCATCTCCTCTGTGACCTAATGGGGATCCTGGCAATTGGGACTCCAGTCCATGGTCTGTTGGGTGACCCCGGGAAAGTCACTTTCTTCAAGTCTGTGCAAATCAGGAACAGCCTCCTCCTTTTCAGACTGAAATGGCAGGATGAATTATTATGGGTGTTATTTTGGTCCTCTCCACTTATTTTTCTCAGTCAGCTCAGCTCTTGTATCAGGGTAGCTGTCCTCTGACATCTGAGATGCTGGACAAGCTTAATCAGGGGTCATATATGAAATGGGATTAAATTTTATTTGTAGTTTAACGAGAATCCAACTGTGTTATTCCCTGAATCATTGAAATATCAGCCTCTTAAAAACTTGCATAGCCTAAACAAACCATAGGCTGTTGCTAAGGAATATAATATAATATTTTAATAACTGTAACAGCCATGCGTTGTAACAATTCTCTGATGGAGACATTGTTTTCTTTTCAGATTTTTCTCAGGTTTGTATGGATGGTATTTGACTTGAGTGCTTTTCATCACATATCATAACACCATTCTTTCCTTAGTTTTCAAAAACACAAGGAAGGATATTTTTCCAAGGCTGAGAAAATCCTGGAAGAGAGGAGAGCCCATGGAACAGGGGCAGCTAAGAACTGTAAGTTAGGAAATCCATAGGATAAATAGATTGGTTCTGCATATGACTGAAGGACCATTTTTAGCACAGAATTAAAACAAAAAAAAAAAAAAGGGTATTTAACATTATACTGTGGCACTGTAGGAAATGCAGAGAACTTGTTGACTTCTGTTGCTTCTCCATCTCTAGAGACAAGCAGAAGATGCAGCTTCTCATCAGGTGGGGAAGTTCCTATCCTTAATAATACTTCTGTTGGGACTATTTTTTTCTAATTTTATACTCCTTCTTGAAAGTTTTGGCATGTGAGTTAGACAGTTCTTGAGATTTTGTCAGATATTATTACCTTCTCTGTGAATTATGTATATGGCTTTGTGCTCTGCATAACCCAGGCTTGTGTAAAGATAAAATATTTAAAAATACACAGTTGGGTTTTCTTTACCTTGGCCTTCTTAAGTATAGAAAATAACCCCTCATGCTTGTGTTGAAGGAAAGTGTTTCTTTATGGGTTAGTGAAATAAGCTATTCAAAACCACTAAATCCTTCCAAAATTCCCTTTCAGAGCTGTCAGAGTGAGAGACCTCAAGCCACAGTCTCAACAGCACGCTGTTAATGCTGCCAGAGTTGGAGAGAAGCAGGAGTTTGACACTGAGCCCGTTCAGAAATGACACAACATTCTCTTGATCAATGAATGGATACCATCACCTCGGGATGGAACCTTCTTTTTGTTGTCCTTTCCAACGTGCTCACCCTTCCAGCAGCAGGTCAGCACACCTCATGTGCCTTTAGCCCAAAGCAAATATTATGCAAATACAAATGGAAAAACGCTTGAATTTTATTTCCTGCACTTTGCTCCTGGTTGAAACAGAGCAGAGCGGGTCCTGGAGGCTTTTATCTGACACGAAGTCAAAAATATCTATTTGCAAATAATTCCCCCTGTATTTTAAATATTGCTTTTTAGTTTTCAGGTGATATTGTCCTTAAACCAAAACCCATTTCTACACCAAAGCTAATTGCTGAATGTCCTCTGCCACTTAACACATTGAAACCCACCTGTGCTGTCTAGCCCAGCATATGCCAGTATTAGAAATCAAACAGCAAAGTTTCCTCACAGGTGGAAAATATCTAAGACTGACATCTCAGAACAAAGCCTTGAGCTTTTGCTGTGATGGGAATGTGATAGTTTACTTTTAAACCGATATGACAAGATTTTCTGACCTTCTACACAGGTGGAAAATGAGACACATATACATATATGCCTAACAAGGTCTTTAAATTGGAAATCACTCATATTTGTGCACTGTAAGAACTCCAGAAGAAGGTCCACTGTATTGAAAACCCCACCTTGCCCCTGACTGGATTCAGATTTGTTCTTGGTATGGGGTGAGGGAGGTTTTCAGGCTTTATTTCCTTGTTTATGTAACTCAGTCTTATGAATTTAAAATCGACCCTGCCTTTTTTTTCTTTACTACACCAAGGTTTTGAAGAAAAACCTGAGAAGTGAAGGTTATATGTTAGTATTATTGACCTTTTGATCACCTGAGCTGTACATATAGTTCCTTTTAAACTACACAGCTCATTGCATCTCTTTTGCATACAATAGCCCATTGTCCAGGTTTCACAAAGTAGTTCAGTACCTTGGGTAAGCAGCAGCTTTTCCCAATTAGTAATTTCAGAATTGCAACATTAGTTAAAGGCAAAGGCAGAACCTGTTTTGATTCTGTGCAACCGTGCAGACTTAGACTGCCCAGGTCTTGGTCAAGTGGTTGGGGTGGGGATGAGAGCAATATCAGTGGCTTTCCTCCATGCTTACAGAGCAAAATCGTTTTTATCCATGTCAGTACCAATTTTCTTTATTAATTTTCCCTATGCTTTAAGTCTCTTTGAAAATCTTCGGTATGTTATTGTGGGAAGGGATGAAGTGGATACTTTCAAATTTCTGAGGACTGTGTGGTGTATGTAGTGATCATACGGAACCACAGTGCACTGACTTCTATATCCAAGGTTGTGCTTGATGTTCTTTCTCCCAGCCTTAATGATTCTATGATTCTATGACTTATGTTAACCCATAGAAAATTGGAATTGTAAAGACACGCTCAGTTCTTCCCAGTGCTGCTGATTTTTTAGTGTCACTGCTGCATGAGGCACGATGGTGCCAGAAGAAACATTTTTCCATGGTAGATAATTTTCATTCCTTGACTTCAACGTAATCCAAAGAGATCGGTGGAATAGTTTTTAGTTATTTATTGATGCCATAAACATGAAATGTGCCACTACAGAAGAGAGCAAACTGAACTGAACAGATGAGTGCCTGCATACGAACAAAATGAGCTTCCCTCAAGTCTATAAAACCTGTAACAGACTTTTGAGACTTATTAGTTAAGTTGATGGAGGACAGCCAAGACTACCAGTGCCACGACTTAGGGAAAAGGCTGCAAGTACAGCTCGAGGTCTATGAAATTCATGTACCATTTGGAGGGCAAAAATAAAGGCCATGAAGAAAACTATGCTTCCAGCAAAACAGGCCTCTATTTAATGCATAGTCTTTAGAAAGCAGCTTGGTGCAGGTAGATAAAATCCCATCTCTATCCTAGCCTAGAAAGTGACACAGAGAAATGACACTGCCTTGAACCTTGTGGTCTTGTATGAGTGGGTGAAAAAAAAATTCTATCTGCCATTTTTCATCATTTCCATCCTCTTCCTAGCAAAGCATCTCTTTCATGCTTGCTCAACTCGGCTTATCCAAGAGCTCCTTTTCATCCTGAGGAGCCTGTGTTAAGATCCCCAGAGGATTGCTGCCTGGTTTTTCAGCCTGAGTCTGTAATTTTTCTTCCCATGAATATTCCTTGGATGTACCTGTTGTGCCTGTGCTTCAGATGTGTCAGTGAGCACTGCTGGGCTTAAAACCACAGTGGTTTCAACACACACTGGTGATTTGACCCCCACCAGTGTCCCCTTAGGTGAAAATCTTTAGGTGAAAAATCATTCCAAAGAGAAGCATTAAGATTTCTCTGTGCCAAATGGTGATTACGAGAGACTCAGGAGATGCAATAATGACAGCAGCTTCAGTGCCCTGCACTGATTTCTTGGAGATCCTAGAAAGGGTGTGTGAAATCTCCCATCTGCTACTGCTGGTGGTGAAATAAGCAGCCAGAAGAGAGGGAAATACGTGGAAGAAATCTGAGCTCAAGGTGTGGGCCCAGGGCAAAGCAGCAGAGCCAGGCCAGCGTGGGCAACCTGTGCCCGTGGCTGTGGTTCTCGCTCACAGCAGCTCCTTGTTCTGATTAACAGGGAATGGCTCAGTTACAGAGTGCTCTGTGAGGGCTGGGGAAGCAACGTGAAACAGCTTGGTTTGTGCAGAGCAGCCTGATAAATTCCATATGCTGCAGGAGCAGTTTTTTACTTCGTCCCCCTTTATCTAGGCAGCTTCGGATGGAGAAATGTCGCAAGCGAGGAAACAGAAGGCAGAGGGAGAAGTCAGAAACCATCGTCTGGTTTCTGCTGGGGTTGAACACTATTTGCTTTGGCTTCCAGACGTGGCAATTTAGCAACAGGAAATGTCAGCTCATTAGAGCCATCGCATGGCATCGCATGATGATAGCAGTGGTTCCCGCTGGCAGGGCTCCAGCCCTCGCGCTCCGCAGGGAAACGGCACGGTTTGATGGGAAGGGCTCGATTTCTCTCTCAAGGCAGGACAGTTTAGTGGGCTAGTTGACTTGGCAGGCTGTTAACAGAATTAATTTGATTGCCTTGGCAGTGGTAGGAGGATGCATGAAGGAAACCTTCTGGCTCCGTTGCCAGTATTTAATACCAAATGATCATCATATACCATTGAACTGGTGCTGGATGAAGCATGTGTGAGGGCTTGCAACAACTTTACCAAAAATAGTAAGTGCCATTTGAAGTTGGCAAACGTGTGCTCAAGAGAAAACAAGCTTTCCAGTTAAAGCCAGTCAGAACTTCACCCGGCAGGCCTGTTACTTGTCATGTTCCTGGGCTGTGTCATTTCTCATCCGCGCCCCGGCTGTGAAAGTACTGCTTTGTATTATCTGCCACTGAATTATATTAAAAGCCACAGCTGTCTGCTGTTGATGGAGGCTGTTTCCACTGGAGGATGGATACCTGCATTAATGACAGCTGGATTTGCTCTTGGACAACTTGTAGTCTTGGCATTCAGCTTGTTATTTTGCCTGAAAATGCACTGGGAAGAGTGTTGCACACGGAGCTGTGCTTTTTACGTATGTAAACCTCTCATCTTTTTTTGGAATGAAAGAAAAGCCACTTGGCACATGACTCACTTGTATGAATACCTTTTCTTTAGGTACTTAACGCAATGGAAAGGGTGATCAAGAAGAAGTTGTGCATTTTTAGGGTTTAGCTGGCCCTTCAGAGCCAGTGCTCTCACTCCAAGTGACTAATGGTAAAACAAGCATTTTTCGTCCAAAGGGCTGAAAGTGTTTAAAAGCATTCAGGAGAAACCAGTTGCCTCTCTAAATTTAAAGCTGGAACTCAGTTTCCATGATCAGGCCCATATTGACTCCACATCCAAAATCAACACAAAATGGAATATCTATCTGGAAGCTGGCACAAGACCCGTGCCTGAGGAAGAGGTTTTCTGCTAGATTTGGGGTGAAGTGCAATGGAAGGCTCCTGATTTTGAACACTGAAATGGAGCCCATTGCTCCTCGCTCTCCCTTTCTCTCACTGTATGACATACATACATTCCTTCTAGATTGTTAGCTGCAGGTGATGGTAAAAAAAAAAAAAAAAAAAAAAAAGAAANGAGAAAGGAAGAAAGAGAGAGGGAAAAAGTTTTAAAAAATGTTTAAAGCCTCAATATTTGTTTTCTGAAGTTATCAGTAAAAAATTAAAATTAAAGCACTGACCTCCTACAAAATCTGTTAACAGATATGTGAGAGGTGCAGCAAAGACAAAATTCTAGAAGATGAATTTCAAAAATTTTTTGTTATCTATGGAAAGCGATTTAACTGGAGTCATAGACAAGTTTACAACAAACATTAAAACTTCCTTGCTGCTTATTGGTTGCTGATTGAGTTTTCTTTAACAATAATTCTTTCTATGATTTCCTACCTTTTATGATGTCCAATGGACCTGAAGGGATGCATTTATATTTCAATGCTCACATGTTTTTCCTGCAGGGTATGCACACGCATATAGA
This sequence comes from Dicrurus megarhynchus, assembly GCA_013399195.1. Classification (NCBI taxonomy): domain Eukaryota; kingdom Metazoa; phylum Chordata; class Aves; order Passeriformes; family Dicruridae; genus Dicrurus; species Dicrurus megarhynchus. Next base: position 942,084 of record VXAD01008715.1, read on the forward strand.
TAGCTCTGCATGCACACAGGAGCATGGAAAGCTCAGGCATTCCAAATGGAAATATCACCAAGCTAATATTTTAATGGCAATTTCTGCAGAGTAAATAGATATTTTATACAGATAGATCAGCTCTCCTAGACAACACAGTTCTTTACCCAAGCATTCACAGGACCAGTTTGTGACTGCTGCAGCCCACTAACAGATGGCTTGTCTGCATGAGATCATACATCAGGGACATCCAAAAGTTTCCTGGTACCTCACACTCAATCAAAGTGATCTGTTTTATAATTCATGTTGTGATGGAAGGAGCAGTAGCGTGACCAGCACTCCCCGGCACTGCTCACCTGCTCTTCCTTCTGCAGGCATTGATGGGAGGGGGAAATAAATGGAAAATGAGAAAAAATGGGTTTTAGAGGTGGGTGCCCTGCCAGCCCCCCAGCAGCCACCACGCAGCCTTGGAGTCCCCTGTGCCCTCAGATGAACAGGGCAGAGTTCCCTGTCGGTGAAAAAGGAAAGGGAAGGGAAATCTGATCTCTCCACCAGTGGTTTTCCGTGCTGGTTGCCAGTGGCTCTGAGAGAAAGGGACCGTGACCTGATCAAACAGCTGTGGCCCTGAATGCCTGGGGAGGGGGGAAGAAAGGAGGGATAACGGCTCTGACAGCTGGAGCAAAACGCGAGGGAGGGGGCATGAAAGGGCTGCGGGTTGCTGCTGGCAGCTGCTCCGGATGGCTGGGCACAGATTCCCCTCCGAGTTCAAACAGGGCACTGAAGCCTGTCCCAGAGCTCAGCTCCCCAGGGAGCAGCTGGCATGGTCCTCACCCTGGGAGCTTTGGGCTGGACACCTCCAGGTGGGATGGGATGGGATGGGATGGGATGGGATGGGATGGGATGGGATGGGATGGGAAAAGGGCTGGTAGGAAAGAGAATGTACCCTGTGAGGAAGGTCAGCCAGAGGAGTTGGGTAGGCAGCAAGCTCTGAAGAGAAAAAATCATCACAGAAAGGGAGTCAGGAAGAAAAAAACCTAAAAATGGTCTAGTTATTCTGCAGTTTAAGGAGGACACAGCAAGGGTAACTGTGCACCAATAACTACAGTGAAAAATGCCATTCCCATGATTCTGCTTAAAGAACTCAAGATCTCATTTAAAATATCTATTTTATTTATTAATAAGCAGCACTCTGGTTCCCAATAGAATTTCACAGCCAGATGTTTTCTTCTGAATATCTTTGGTAGGTGGATCTTGAATCTCTTAGGATGTACCCTAAAAAAGAGTAATGCCCAGAGCTCAGAGCATAACAAACCTGGTAACCCAACAATGACGGTATTAACCATAAGTTGATCCTAAGATGGCTTGGAAACACCCAGTTTCAGAGCCTGCACCTGGCCTGGGTGATGCCTGCAGTTCCTTTGTGGTTTTGCATTCATATTTTCCTTGGTTTATCCGTGCTGCTTTCTCACACTCACATGAGAACCTCACATGAGCAGGGGAGTGGGCTGACTAATCAGTGGTGTAAAGGAAACAGTGACCGTGAGTGAAGCTCCCTCAGCAGCATAAAGGGGGGGAAAAACTGAGCTGTAATCAAAGAAATGACAGTTAATGTAAAGAGGTGGAAATGTTCAGAAAAATGCAGCTGGTTTAGGGCTGTCTTTTACATTCTTGTTTAATCTGCTGGCTATGGTGTGGCTCTATGACTTTAAGTTAAATTAGGTGTTTTGGAGAAACAGTGGATTTGGTGAGGTGGCTGCAGTGTGGAGTGTCACTGGCTGTTAAGGCTTGTCCTCTATAACTTGAAATGGTGTAGACCAGGAGTATATACAATTTTATCCTCATTAACACATTAGGTCTGACAGGAATTACTGTGTTTGCTCCTGTTGATTCAACACAAGCGCATTGATATCTTTCCCAATGTAACAGGAAGTTAAATATCCATCAATTTGGAAAACAAGGATTTTTCTTCTTCTTTAGGTGCTTTAGGTTCCTTTGAAAGGAAAAAAAAGTAGGAATCCAGTAGTTGCTGGGAAGCACTTTAGCCTGGTTTGCCACCAAAAAAAGATGTACCCTACCTGAATATATACATATTTTCCCTCTCCATCACCCATTGAGACAATCTAATGATTTTGTGGAGGGAAGAGCATCATCCTGGGGAAATACCACAGGAATAGTACCAGGTTTGTCGGAAAGTCCTCATTCACTAGGAAGCCACACACTTTTATTCTTTGGTGTTTTTAGCAGGGACTTGATGTACTTGTAACCTGAGCTCTGGCCATCATCAGTGTGAAAAGCAAACATGTTCCATGTATTTTCAAATACATTCCAAAGGCAAGCTGTGCTGCCAGGGAAATACACATTTTTCACTGTAGCCACAACTGCCCTAAGGCGAGCCCTTGTGTTCAGCCTGGAGGAATCTTCTCAGGATGATTTTTTTGACACGTGATGGCAAAATATTGTTAGAGTGCATTATCAGAGGTTATGGGACTGCTTGGAAAACAGGACATGTGAGAGGTTTGAGGCAGCACTAACATACCCTTCCCAAGAGCATCCCTGAAACCACTGCTTCACCTCTCTGACTAAACCTCAGTCTTTAATGGCCTGAGCATAATAACAACAACAGCAATAATAATAATAATAATAATAATCATCATCATCATCATCATCATCATCATCGCAATGATGATTCAAGGGAGCTGTAATAATAATAATTTTGCAGCTGATCTGTGTTTGTTTCCTTTTGTGGTGCTGGCTGGAGGCAGCACACAGCTGGTGGGCTGTGCACGGTGTGGGGTGTTTCCTGCCTGCACCATTATTTCCAGATCAGCAGCTTTCTTTTGACTTGCCCTAAACTCTGCCCTATTCAGAGGAATAATGCCTGCAGGGGAGATACCTCCAGTATAGCTCTTAGTCCCTTTGTGATGGTTTTCCCAGATCCTTTTTCATGACTTTTTTTTTTTGGTTTTTAGGTCTATAAGTGTAGCAGAGAGATTTGTGTGAGGGGGTTGATTAAAGCCCAGCTGCTCCATACGATCTGGATCCCAAAAAATCAGGATGTTTTTGGGTAAGTTCTACCATCTTGAGAAGTGATGCAGCACTACTATTCTTCCCAGGTGCTAAAAACCCACCAGCACTCATAGTTTCCCATAGCACAGGAGATTTAATGGGGAAGGAACATGTGCTTGTCAACAGCACCCTTTGCCACATGCAGGCCCTAAAAGTTCATTACAAAACACAGATATTGCTGGTGTCACAAAGGCACTGCCACAGTACAGCATTCCATGTGGCTTTGCCATGTTTCACCCAAAACAGGGCTGAACTGAATGTAGAAAGTTAGCTTTTCCTTTCTGAGGTTATTTGGGGTGATTTTGGAAGTCTCTCCTAGGGCCTTCTGGCTTGTGAGGTCAAATCACTGAAGTTCCTTGTTAGCTGCCCCACAGCAAAGGTGCTGGCCCTATGGAGACACCTGGGGAGGGAGGAATGGGGTTCTGTTTCTTCTTTTTTTTTTTTAGATAAACAGTTTTGTCCAAAAGAGAAATTTTGCATTCCAGAGGCACTACTGTGGTTTTCTAAGCTTACCTTCTCTGCCACTCTGGGCATGACATCAGCTGAATGACCCACCAGCAAAATCAAACACCACCAGGAAGTCCATCATGGGGCTTCGTGGGAGCTGCCTCAGGCAGCCCTGGCTTCTGGAGCCCTGCAACAGCCCTGGAGAGGAAAAGACATTCCCATCCACAGAAGGGCCAATCCAGCCAGAAAATCATGCCTGGAGGCCATGGCACCCACTGGACAGTCAATATTTTTATGTTTTGTTGACACTTTTTCAGCCACAGTATTTTAATGACAAATCTAAGCTGGTTTTATACACAAAACTGTAAGTTGAGAATTATTTTTTCCACAGAATTTGTTTAAAAAACAGGGAAAGGCATCTTTCAGACCCTTCTATTAAGGGTTTTCCCCACAGAGGGAAGATCATGAAAGCCTCCAAAGGAACACAGTGTATTTCAACTGATTACATTGTGTTCATTGCCATTAAGAGCTCTCTGGCTCCCTAGCTGTCACAGACACGTTACCAAATTTTGAGCTGCAGTGAAATCGCTGTGTTTGTTGGATTATCTGGTGGAGAGAATAATCCAAAAGCCAACAAAACCAGACTCTGCTCATGACTCATCCTGTAACCTGAGACGAGTTACTTACCACCTCTTTGCCTCCAACTCCCCAGATAAACTGAAGAAAAATCAAAGAAAATCAATATCCTTCCCCACCCTTCCCTTTTGCCAAGTCCTTTCAAATATTCAGGCAAAAGGTGGTAGGCAAGTGAAAACCACCCTGAGCTGGGAAATATTTCCATTGCTGGTTTGGAGAGGAAAGCAAGAATTTGACCCCCTCACTTTGAAGAGAGGGAGAGAAGAGATGCTGCTCGAACTAAAGAGAGATTTGTTTTATTTTGTTAATTGCAGTCCTTTTGAAAAATGATCCTCAGCCTGCCGGTGAGGTGCTAATTAATGTGAGGATGTGGTGCACCATATAATAAAGGCTGCTGTTGAGGAATGTGAATGAAGTAGGGATTGTTCCTGAGGTGCTGATGTGTAAACAAGATTGCTGCAGAGGTGGGCCACAGGTAAGCTTGACTTTGCATTTCTTGCAAGCTGCTGCCCTGCTCTTTGTGTTCATTTGTAGGCATTTTCTGCAGTGAGAAGGTGAGGAAGAGAAAAATCCTCCTCTTGTGAACACCACTCTGAGTTTTCAGACAAAGCAGTCTTTAGGATAGGGAGATGCTCAGAGCAACAGAGCTAAAAATCACTATGTAATGAACAATCAGCATTTTAAAAACATAATTAATATTCTGTAATTTTATCTGATGCTCTGATTGTCTGATTGTACATGGTGGTGTGTAACTTTGGCCCCATGTCAACAAAAACCTTTTCAGTCAGTAGAGACTCATTGGCATTTAAGTTCTGCATCTTAAATCTCTTCAGATTTCATCATGATCATTTTTGTTTTTCAGACAGACACATGGTGTACAATGCCCCATTCAGGGGGAAGAAGTTCTTATCTCTCTGGTCCACAATTATTTAGGGAGATTTTCTTACTCTACTGCAGAAGCTTCTGACTTTACATTTAAGAATTTTCCCATGCAGACATATAGAGGGGAAGTTTGCTGCCATAAATTGATAATATTGATGATAATATTGATAATAGGGTGGCAACTGTGGCCTACCCCCTCCATGACTCTCTTCTGCCACCAGTCATGACTTACAATTGAATGGGAAAACATGCCAGTGACATACTTAAGAAATCCTGGAATAAAAAGCATCCCATGTTCCCAAATTGTGCAATGTTTGATGTAACTGTTTCAGTCTGAAGTACAAAACTCACAGATGGACAGGAGAGGGTGAGTCTGAGGCAGAGTATCCAAATAACAGTGACTTGCTTGCAGACAAGTTCATCCATATTCTCCTGGGGAATTCAGTGCTCAGTAAAGCATTTTTCTGCCCTTTCTTTTGTATTATACAAGAGGACAAGCCCCAAGCATGTCCAGTTTGTGGATCCAGTACAGGATCCTGCTCTTCAGCAGGTGTGTTTTAATCAGATACTGGAAAGGGAATCCTCCATCTGTGAGGAGGGTGCTATCCCAAATTACCTGAGAAGTACTGAGTATTCCATGAACCTTTCCCAATGCATGAGCTCAGGCTCACCAACCCCCCACCAGATGTGTCCACTTCTTCAGAAGACAAATCTGACTATGAGCAATGAAGGAGGGATATCCTCTCTGCTAGAAGAAAAATAGGGAAAAGATAATATTGGAATAGCTGGGATTGCTTACACTCATTACTCAGAGCCAGAGGAAGGAGCTAAGGGTCAAAGGAAGGACACCAGGTCCAATCCAGGGTGTGTGGAGGCAACTTTAGGTTGTCAGCTGGCCAAGGTTAGTGTCACCGTGCTGTCAACAGTCCTCTTCCAGTCCATTGGGAAGCATCCAGCGGAGCACAGCTGGGTGAGGAACATTCCAGGGCCTCGGCAAACAGCAATGCTCCTGCAGCTGGGGTCCCTGGGAGAGGCACAGCAGCTTCTGTGCAGGTGCCTTGTGGTCCCCAGCTGTTGTAGGGACAGCCCCTGGCCCCCTGTGGAACGTCTGGCTGGGAATACGGAACTGGAGCTGACCAGTCTGATGCCATTCAGGGCTTTCTGACCTAGAATGCAAGGTGGTCACAGGTTTTTCCAGCAGAGAGAAGATGCTTTTCCAGTGTGACATACCAGCAGATGAGGGAAAAGAGAGAGGATCTACCAAGCCTCTTGAGAGAAGAACATTTCAACTGGAAAATGCAATTGTGAAAAATGTGTCACTGCATTGTGACCAAAATGCTTTCTCAGATGAAACATTGTGGTTTTTTCTTTGGGAGGAGGGTAAAAGGAAGAATATCATTTTGACATATTGAGGTGTTCCACAGTGGGTTGCATCTTCTGGAGGTTGCTTTTATCCTTTCTAGAAATATTTCTGAATTCTTGTGCCATTGCATTTTTAACTCCCTGATCCAAAGGGACAATAACTGGGAATATATATATATATGTAAAAGAACCTCCACCAAACATGCTAGATAATAATTATATTTACTGATTTCTCTATATCCCTATATATAAATTTTCTGTAACCCTGCGGGCTATAAGTTTCATAAGGCAATAATTTTTTCAACTGCACTGTTTATATGGTGTAGAGATATGCTTTTTGGCAGTCCCAATATTCCAGGCTTGTCATATATTTCATGTGGAAAAGCAGAACTTTCCCAGATGTGGAATAGCAGAATTTTGTGATTTTTTTTTTGTATTTACCTTGATAGGGCCAAAGCAAGATCTTATTGATTGTAAACCACTGGGGAACCATTCGATCAGCGTTGAGCAGAGTACAGAACCACTTTTTTTTCCCAGTCTTCAAAGGATCATTAGCTATTTTAGAAAATTAATAAAAGTTTTCTAAAGAGACCTTGGGTAAGAGCTCCTTTTGTTTCCAAAGTTTTTCTCCACTTCCCACACACATTCAGCCCACTTGTGGATATATATTTAAAGCAGAGAGAGCTCCAGGCTGTTTGTACAATGAAATTGGCAGGAGGCAATCTTTCATTCACTCACAAAATTGTGCCCTTAAAATGTAAGCTATGAACACAACTAATATGATAATTAAATGATTTGAAAAGATACCCAATAAAATAAACAGTTCCTCAGTAATAAGAGTAATCTTACTTTTAGAAAGTGCATTTTATCTCAAAGGTTCCCAGAGCTGCCAGCACTTTGCACACATCCAGCTACAGCTCAGAGCCTGGTGAGAGGCACTGCTCACCGTGGGGAGCACAGCCAGAATGCCATGCACTGAAACCTGCATGGGAAGGGGTGCTGAAAGCCAATTCCAGCATAGGAAGTGCGTGATTATGGTTATACACAGAAAAGGTTGTCCAGAGAAGCTGTGGATGAAAGATTTTGTGAGAAAACTCTGTGCTGATCAGCCAACACAACATCCACACATCACCTCTCCAGTGGCTCAGGTTGTAAGAGCCCAGGATTTCTGAGAAACAGCACTGAAAATCAGAGAATCATAGATTGGGTTGGGTTGGGAAGGAACTTGGAAAGATCATCTCATTCCACCCTCGGCAGGGACACCTTCCACTAGACCAGGTTGATCAAAGCCTTATTCAACATTGTTTTGAACACTTCCAGGGATGTCACACTCACACCTTCTGTGGCAAACCCGCATCACTGTCTCACCACCCTCACAGGCAAGCATTCCAGAAACTTCCCAGAACCAGCTCTGGTAAGACACCACACTATTCCTGCTCCCTCAGCTGGTGTTTTTCTGGATCTCCCTGACACCAGATATGCACACAAAGCCACATTCCCACTGGTGTGTTTTTTTTTAAAGTATCTCTGGTGGAGAACAAATCATTTCTGCCTGTTGCGTCCGCAACAGTGTGGGTGAAGATGAGCACAGCATTGTAACTGAGAGTCTCCTCATTATCCTGCTGTAACTGCACCTCAGAGGTAGACAATTGCCCCAGGCTTAGATTTTCTAAAAATTTATGTGTATCAAAAAGGATCTTGTAGAGGCAAAAAGCAGCAAGCTGATTTTTCCAAGAGCAGCTTTGCCATTTTAAGCTGTTGTTGGCTTAATAAGTGAAATAGCTCAGGGCTGTGTGCATGCCACAGAGATTGCATTCTGTAAGAAAAGACCGTGCCTATGGGTCTCCAAGGTTCGGAGCCAAGACTAGTCATACTTGTGGGCTTTAAGTCGCAACCCCAAGCTATTCTCACCACCGTAGATAAGGCATAGCTGATCACAAGAATAACACTGATTCTGAAATAACTAACCACAGCAAAATTAAAATGACCTAGTCAAGCAATACAAAGAGCGTGTGATTGACAAGATAGCTGTTCTTTGAAATGTACTGCAGGCAGTAAATAGCATCTTATGCCCATAAGGTATTTTCTATCTTAAAGCCAAGAATAAGGATCTGGCATCTGTCCTTCCTGAGCGAGGACTCAGTTCTCAAGGCTGCAGCAGCTCCCTCCCAAACACCTCTGGAAATGATAGCAGAGGTGTGCTCATGGTAATTATACCACGGGGTGCTTCTCCTCTTTTTCTCCAAAAGGGCTTCTCTCTGATATAAACAGCTGTGCAGGGTGGAAATGGGATGTTTCACCTCTTACACTTGTGCTGAGGTAGATTTAACTCGCATTTGCATTTCCCTGGGGTGGGCAGCCAGGCAAGGAAATGCAACATCAGCAGGGCCAATTCCTAGTTTATCTTTGCCCCCATCAAAATCCAAGTGGCATTTCTGCTCCTGTTTCTACCAAAGCAGCTGCAGGGCACTATTATCACTGCCTTGCAACCACTACAATATTTCCATTTCCCCTGTTTGTGGCATGCTGCAAATACAACCACGTAGGGACTGTGAACTCCAACATTCCATGGACCTGATACCAGCAAGGAAGAGTCGAGTTCCCCAGGTCTGCAGCAGCAGGATTTGCCCTTAGCACTTTGGCAGCCCATCCCAGCACCTGAACTGCACAACAATTCTCACCTCACGGGAGCAACAGGAATCAAGAAATGCTAATAAGCCATCAGATTTTTGCCTCTTTTCTTTTCCTTTTTTTTTTTTTTGCCCCCTAGTATAGACTGGAATGCAATCTGGTGAACAGAAAGCTCTTGGAACATGTCAGATGGCTTTGAGGAAAGCAAAATGCTGCCTCTTTCAAGAATGGTATGTTTTCTGATGTTGTCATGGAGCTTTTTGTTGGTCTGTTTTGTTTTGTTTTTTAAGTGAAAAGGAGAATTGTAACTTCCTTTACACCAGTACATTAGCATAATACGTTCCTGCCTTCAGGTACTGTATGTCATTGTTATGAGTACATTTTGACATCTCTCACACTTCCAGCACTCCAAAGATCCATGACAGAGCTGAATGAAAACTTTTTTTTCTTGGACTTGGCAGGAGCAGTAAGAACACATAAAACCTGCCAGCTGTCAAGGATGTAAATGGTGATTTTGTTTCACTTTTTTAATGAATTAAAGCAGGATTGAAATCTGTCCAAAGACAGCATGTTGGGCCTTGCAAGGAAAGAAAAAAATGAAAGGGAGGAATTTTTTTATTCTCTTTTGGCACTTATGCTCACGGAGTGTTTATTCTTGGTAGCACAGTATAGGACAGAGCTACTCTCCTGGAAGAGCCTTGGCTGTGGCAGGAACTGGTTTCAAGAGAGAAAACATTTGCGGGTTTAAAAAAAATCTTAATTCTGCCTTATTTCAATACAGGCACCTGAAAATTACAGCACCCACTGCTGCTTTGGAGAAGGGCAGCAGCAAATCAGTGGCACAAGTCATTTTGTGTGCCATTTACAGGATGAAGCCAAACTAAAATCTGATGGATTTTTCTTACAAATCATGTTTTTGCTGCCATCTTGCTGATGCCACTTTTTGGGGTGGGGACAGGTGTGTCTTTCATCTGTCAGGCTGGCGTTTGAGGCATCGTGTACCTCTGAAGGGACTGTGGTTTGTCCCTCCGGTCCCTTCTTTCTATGCATGTGCATTTTCCTCTTCAGGGGTGAAAATACGGTAAAGAATTTGCCAGGTGCTTTGCTTTTAATGCCCTAATTTCTGTTTAAGATTTTCCTGTGGTCTCCCATTCCAGAACCAGCCGGTTTCAGGTCATAAGTTTCCAAGCTGTGAAGAGGTTATCAGTTGTGATGGATACCTCAGCACTTTGAAAACTGAAATGCAGATATCTTAAACAGCACTGGCAGAGGGAAATGAAGCCTGTTCTTTTGGAAAATGCAGTGCCTCACATCAAAACAAGCTCATATTGACTGATGTTCCTGGACCAAAGAGCATCCTGGAAACACAGCTCGGCTCTGGATTTGGGTCAAGCCAGGCACAAGCTCATCTCCAGCAATGTGGGCTGAGCTGGTCCTGTGTGCAGCGTGGAAGAGGTTCCATGTGCCTGGCAGGAGGTGTGTGGAGCACATTAGGTCTTGCAGGGTTTCATAAACAGACTGCAATTTAGGCTTTGTGAACAGACCTATTAATCCAATGTGGCTTCTCAGGCAAGCCAGGCCCAGGCTGTACTTTAGCCAGGTGATTTAGACAAAATAGAAGGGAAGAAATTTGTTCAGACAAAACAAAAGTGAGTACTAGCTTCCTCCAAAAAACCTCAAGATGGACCCAAATTTCTGAAGAAAATGTGTAACTCCCTTTTCCTCCCCTCGCCTCTCCCCCAGCCTCCTAAACCCCTGGCACCTACCCACTTTAGCTGGAACAGAATGACTCTTCTCAGGTTTCCAGCCTCTCTTCAAGTAGGAAGTATAGAAAATCTCACAGGAAAGCCTTTTCTTATGAGCTTTCCAGGCAGATTTTTCTGAATAAAGAGTCTTACACATTTCAGCCAAGTCTTCCATCCCCAGCTTTCATATAAGTCTTGAGACACAACATGTAATTACAGGATGACAATCTGCTAAATCCTCCAACCACTTCAGTAAACTTTGTAGGATTGTAGGAAATATAGTGACAGTTTGGACCCTCCTGTCCTCTTTTTTCAAGAGAAATCTTCCTTTACAGCAGCATGCCAGCAGCACTTAGAGTGGAAAAGTGTGACCTGATGAAATGGGGCAGCTCAGCAATAAATTTTAAATTGCAATATTCTCCTCACTTTGGGGCAGTTGTGCATGTTCTGCAAAGACACAGAACAGGTTCACCCACCTCTGGATCCTGCTGTTACTCAGCATCTTCTTCTTCTGTCTCTGAAATGGGGAGAACCTACTCAAAGAAGTGAGTCTCCAACTTCCTCCTCCTTGATGGAAATGAAAGCACAGGAGATGAAAGGAAAGGAATCCCTGCTATCTTTCCAGGCCACGCTTTTCTCCCCCTCATTTGGGTCTGGGATATCTTCCCCACACTGTGAGACCTCCTCTAGCAGGAGTGAGGCTCATCTACCTCCACCAGTGGCCCCAAGGCCTGTGCCAAGGGAGTTGAGGCCACTGCGAGTCCACAACATGTACAGCCATTGATAAAGGAATGAAAAAAGAAATTTAGGCACTTAAATCTTGCCTTGGGTGGACACAGGGGGAAAGACAGGAATGGCTGATGGGGGGAAGAGCCAACTGATCACCCCTGGCCCTCCTGCCCCCAAGTCACAGCACATTTCATGCCACCAACACACAATCTTGAGGTAAATGTTGTGCAGGAGAGAAGTCAACAGTGATTATTTACTCACTTGCTGAAGAGGTAATTTGTGCTGTATTATGAAAAGTTTCAGGTTTGCTGATGTATGGGAGGCAGAAAGCCCCCAAATTAGGACGCTTGGGTTGGCACCTTCAATGGAGGGAAGGTGCCTGGTGTTTAGCCTCACTTTCTTTGATGGGGCCGCAGCGCTTAACCGTGCTTAATCCTTTTTAATGAACACTTTGCTGATGCAAATCAGCCCACAGATGTCTATTTAAAGGAAAACACCGAAAAATCTATTGGGAGACTGTGTCTCTGTAAGATAGGTTTGGCCAAACTAAAGAGTGCCACATAAAGGTGAGTGAAAAATAGCTGCAAGTTAAAAACACGCTTCAGGGAGGATGGTTCAGAGGAGGATGTTTTCCGAAGTGGTGAATTTTTCATTTCATAGCTATGAAAAGAAAAATAATTCAATTCTACTCTTGTCTCCAAAAATAGTTCGGAACAGAGAAATACAAGCACTGTTTTCAAACAAGGCTTTCCTGTCCTTTAAATCTACTTTCTTTCGAAAGGCAGGAAAGAGCACAAAGTAACAGTGGCTGTTTTTCCAGTTGGAAAACATTTAGAAAGTGTGAGAATGTGGACGGCGGAGAAAAATCACATCCTTAAGCTTTGTCACTGTTTCTCAGCTGGAAAAATATTGGAAAGAAGAAAAATTATTCTTTTTTCATACATCCTTAATTCAGAGAATGGTTGCGTAGGAAAGCCATTGTCTCCCAGGAAAGATATTCCACTGAGAAAAATCAAGAGCTTTCCAGCACTCTCTAACCACATGCCTTGTTATCATTTCTCCCCACTGACTGATAAACAGGGCATTTGTCAGGCTGGATATTCACTCCTCAAAATAATGTGTTATCCTTATTGCAAAGGATGTGGCCAGATAGATCCTTGTGAGCATTAGAATTTTCCATTTTTTTTCATTGAGTGGATTTTTAAAAAGAGCTCTAAATATGCACTCACATACAAACATGAAGTGATCAATTCTTTCCTAGGACCCTGCTCATCAGGAAACATTTCTAACATTTTCAAGAGCAGGATAATGAGAAGCACATACAAATTTACAGTTTGAATCATTACTCAGCGACTTTTCAAGTTCAATTTCCCATCTCTAATTATTCTTATTTTACTGTTTTTAATACTTTGAACAGTTTTTGGAGGGCTTAATCAATCAAAAATTTGCATAAAAATTTGACTTTTGTAACTGGTGGCCTTCTCCCCCATCATCCAGCTTTGTTTGATCACCTTTCCCACCCTCACTGGTTGTTATTTTAATCAGAGTATTTGGGGTAGTCAGGACAGTCGAGTGATCCGAATGCACCCTTTTGCCCAAGCAAATCATTGCACGAGGTGCTGTGCTTTCCCCCTTACTCTACAAGAGGCTATTGCTTAAAAGATCCAGTTCCTGTAAAAACAATCACAGGTCAACACTGAGAGAGTGATGGAAAGACCCATTTCAGTCATGTGTTTTTTGGCACGGAACCACGGCGAGTGCATAATCTGTATAAATGTTAGCTTTCTAAATAAACAGAACCTCTGGTTGCATGAAGGCACAGAATAAAGTTGAAACTTGTTTCTTTCATTAAGCAACTTTTCAAAACCAGGGCTTGTTTTGTTCTAGACACCTGTCAATCCTGACAGATCACAATAAACAAAGAGCAACAATGGCAATGGAGCCAACAGAGCTGCCCTGCACATTTTACTTTGTTCCTTTCCTCAAACATGGAAGTATTTTGTCCACTATCCAACATAGAGGTGTTGGAATGGGAACGGGAAAGTCTCTGGGGCTTGTGTCATGCTGTGGTGGGTGTCAGTAGAGTGGTGCCACCAAGCAATCCCATGGGCAAGGCTTGAATTCCACCCATGACCCTTGGGGGATGTTGGTGATGTAAACTTCCCACTCTGGATCTGTGAGGGTTGTATGGGAAAAGTCAGCTGCTGGCAATAGTCACCCCTCAATACCCTGTCCAGAGCTTGACCCATTTCCAAGCTGCAATAGTCTAAGCAGGAATTCTTTTGCTTGGTGTTGCTATTGAAATTTCACCATGGTGTCACTGATACATACAAGAATTTGGGGGTTTTTTCAGTCTAGAAAGGGCAGCAGGAGTGATCTGTTGATGTGCTTAAAATAGTTTGGAAAGTAAAGAGGAAAAAATAAAATTGACCCATCCCAAGCAATTATAGAAAAAAGGAAAAGATCTCTAAGTATTTTGTGCCCTGAAGTATTTTTGAAAGAGATGGAAAAGCATTGTTTTGTGTATGCTATGCTATAAATGCCTTAAGAGTCCATCATTCCCCAGCCATCTGTTTAGGAAGGCAAAGCTGTGCAGATGAGAAGACACAGAGGCAGACAGCAGCTGTCCATGTTAAAATGCTGTTTGTCTCTGGGCTCTGTTCCACCTCCTCCCACTGTCTCCTGGATGCTCATAGGTGCCCTTGCGCCAGGCAGGCCGACATTTATAGGACAAAGTTTTGCATTTTACTTTCCAAAATTTAAATCAGCATTAATTAAATCCTTTAATTGGACAGTATGCAACATGTTGCCTCTCTGGGAAAACCAGAACAGAGAAAATAAGCCCATATTTTATCTGAGAATGCACACCTCACATCACAGATAATGCAGGGATTACAGAAGATGTGATTTCTGTGTACTGACAATACAGACAAGCTGTTTCAGGAAGAGGAGGAGGAATTTTGGGTTTGATGTAGGTGGGGTTTAAGTCACTCAGCACTTTGTCTCAGGCAAAAGTACAATACATTGCTTTTGTTTAAAAAGAAAAAGAAGGCACTAAGATGATTTACTGCTTGTCACACAACACTAAAACAACACGTGGTTACACAGGTCATTTTAAAATGAGTTTTTTCTCTGACTGGTCTGCACAGTGGTGGCAGGACCATGAATCTTGTCTCAAGAGTGTATATTTCTTCTCAGTGAGCAAAGGCATCAGATAAAAAAAAAAAACCCAAAAAAAACCAAACTAAAGCAAACACAAACCAAACCAAAAAAACCCACCTTGTTCACCCAGAACCCCTTGCAAATGGCTATAGTAAATTTCCCAGCACTTCAGCATGATTGACATGCGGGAGTCATGTTCTGGCACAAATAAATCCTGATGACGTTATCGCTTCAGCGGTCACAGAAGGTCATCTTTTATGTCTTTGCTCCTTTGTAAATAAGGTCTTAGGTAGTTCCCCTCCCACTTTCATGTCCACACATGATTTCATAGTTTTTTAACAATTTGGTGGCTTTCATTGTGTTGTGGTGCTTTTTTTGTTGTTGACTGCCACCTCAGCTTTGCCGAAGTGTGTCTTGATTTGCAGCTGT
This sequence comes from Dicrurus megarhynchus, assembly GCA_013399195.1. Taxonomy (NCBI): domain Eukaryota; kingdom Metazoa; phylum Chordata; class Aves; order Passeriformes; family Dicruridae; genus Dicrurus; species Dicrurus megarhynchus. The sequence goes on from VXAD01008715.1 coordinate 957,152, forward strand.
GACAGGAGGTCTCGGGCTGGGGCAGAGTGTGACCCATCATCTCTCCTTGTCACACCCAAGATGTGCAGAAAGGAAAGGATCAGGATTAGCAGATCCAGCCTGTTGCTCTGCTCCCATTCAGAGCTCAGAGACAGCAAATATGTGGCGTGCACTGATCACTGATTTTAGCACCACCAAGCCCAAAATTCCCTCTTAGTGCTCCCTGGCAGAAGCACAACTTGAAGGGCTCGTCTGTCTCACCCAGGAAAGAGGACAGGAGAGCTGCACAATCAGGAGAGCTGCACAATCCTCCCTTTCCTACGAAACAGGGGTTTTGCCTGCTTCCAGAGGTAGATAAATGCAACACAGGGCTCCCAAAAAGTGCCTTAAGCCTGCTAAGAAAAGTAGAACAAAGCACAGTGAACTGCACTTTTGCTGAGCAGATAAAACAGCGGGGTTGAGCATTTTATAGCTCAAGTCTGTATCATTCACTTGGCAAACAAAGCCTTCATACATTACTTAAAATCCCTGAAAACTGTACTGTATGCAAGATCTCATTGTCTGAGTGTCTTTTTAGTGGTCACCTGATCTTATTATAAATTAGACCACTGAATACCCTACTATCTTGATAGTGTGTTTTGACTCTTCCTCGTTTTGAAAAAGAAATCTTCTGAAATGCCAAAAATCTCTAAAGGCATTTCTGACATTTCAGAAAATATGCTGAGGCTCTTGTCAGCACGGAAAACTGCCTGAATATCATTAATAAAACATGATTAAACATAATTTTCTCTGAATTATGTCATCTTTTCCATTTTTTGAAGTACGAAAGATATGTAGATGAAAACACTCGATTCTATAGATGACTTGAAAGTTCAGAATTGCCCTGGAGACCTTCATGTCAGCCAAAGCAGATGCTGCAATAAAATTACACATACAAATACTTTAACAGGTTGTTCCTAAAACTAGAATCCTGTTTATTGGAAACTCCCTACCTTTGGCAATTCTCATCAGTTGCTATAATAAATACTCCACTTTCTGCAGAGCGTAAGAGAAGCTCTGAAAATGTTTGTGAATTTTTTGCATTGTCTTCCAACAGGCCCCTAACCAAACAGTGCTCATAAATCCATCCTTTATCCTTGTTTAGTTATTAAAAGTTTCTGTTGGATCTGTTTCCGAGACATTTGAACTTTTCAGTTGGCGCTTTCATAATTTGTGACAAGTCGTAAGTGAGCTACATCCATTTTGTTAAGGGGTTTCAACAACATTTAAACTCTCATCATCTGTTGGCACTGAAACTCTCTGAAAACCCCCAAAATCTGACTTACAACAGCTGAACTTTTCTTACGCAACGTATTAGCATTTTCTGGCCTTTTGGATGCCTTGACTCTGCCTTGATCTTGTTTAGAAACTGAATTATATATAAAGAATAAAGATTAAAATGCTATGATTTTTACCTATGGACCTTACAGACAAACATATAGGACATATAGAATCATTGCTTACAACATAAAACATAATTAAAATATATGCATCTACACTGGAAGGGGGGCAATTGTGGAATAAAAATGGCAAGGCAAGTGGCCAAGCACACCTGTGAAACTACAATTTTAAATTGATTTGAGATAAATCCTTTCATTTTCTTGGGCTTTCATAGGTCACTCAGATATTTACACCAATTTGAAAGAGTTGCTGTGTGGTATTTTCAGGTTAAAAATCTCCGTTTGTCTATAATGTTTTCCTTCGTGCCATTATTCCTCCCTGACAGGTGAGGGGAGGTTTTGACACTGTTAATATAACACAGGGTGTTAATCTTATAATCGCCCTGTCAGCACTTCGTGTCAGGGTGTTAATGGCCACCTTTCAGCCACTCAGGCTCGCCTGCCAATAAAAACACTGCCGGCTGCTATCCAACCAGCAGCTACTCTGCCCTTTCCCCAATGAATAAACACAAAATTTCACTAGCCATGTGGCTGTAAAAGATGCTCCTCTCTGTTTATTTCCTCTTCCTTCTCTGCACCCGTTGGCACAGAAAGCAACTTTGACACTGAGGCCTTTTAATGTATTTTGCAGGCTTCGTGTTATTTTAAAATATGCAAATTAGTTTTTTCAAGTTTTAAATAAACATAACACCTTGGACAGGATGAAAGGAGATTTTTTTTTTTTTAACAGTGAGAAGCACAATTATTTGCCACAGCACTTTGCTATGTAAATGTAACCCAAAGACAAATGCTGTATTTCTGCAATTTCTCGGTGGGTGCGACGAGTCCGTATTTTTCTCTCTGCACAGGAGAGGGGCTTTTCCAGTTTCCTGGCAGAAGGAGTTGCACGATTCCAGATGACTTACTTTATATGCCTAGAGGAGCTTTATTACACAAAGGGAGACAAAGAAAGGAAGGGGGAGAGAGCACACACTCAAAATAATAAACAAAGAAGAATAAGCATTCCTGCAGTTATCCATAGGGATTCCAGATGCTGCTCCATCCCTCTGCAAGGTCTGCCTGCCTTTCTACACCTTAATGAATATTAAATACAGGTTAACATTCAGTGAGGTGTGGGGAGGCCAGAGCTGTGATGAAACCCCACAGAGCAGCCAGTTTTCTGCTCTCACTATCTGGTGTTTGGATTTTTACTTGATTTCTTATAGGTTTCCTTTAATCAATGTGATGTGACTGATTGGCTAGGGCTGGTTCCAGCATCATGTGCTGTCCATCTGGATTTTATACTCCTTGCGTTTTCCCAGCTGAAAAGAAGCAGACGTAGTCCCCAACTCATTAGAACCCAGACCTCAAAGAAGTAAGAGTTTGTTCCTAGACAAAAAATTTGTTTCTAATGTGGGATTTTAATGCAGACTGAAAAAAAAAAAGGAGCAAAGCATAAACAATCACCAGTTTCCATGTCATACCCAGCCAAAGATGCAGTCAAAATTATTGCTGTATTAAAAGAATCAGGATTTACTTAGTCTTTGCTTGCTGTATTTTATTCTAAGCACAAATGCCGGAGTTCCTATTATCTTGGATGCACAAAGATGTTCATTTTATCACTGCATAAGAAATTGTGGGGTTTTCCACAGTCTTTCCATTGCATTACACATGGTTTACAACAGCAAAATGAATGTGAAAGGTCAGGCACTCAGAACAGATGGAGATACCCCTTATCTTGTTGTGATCAGGCATTAATATAGAAAATAGACATAATTTTTGCAAAGAAGATTATATTGAATTGGATGCTTGGATGATTTAGAATTGGATTCTAAATGTAAGGGGATGTAAGAGGATCTACCATTGACTCCAAGAAAAGGCCAATCAGCCAAGCAGCCTCCACCTCATCTAAGTCTCAATGGTCACTGCCATTAACTACTTATTTAACATTAGGTTATTAATCCAGCATATCCTGTCTTGGTTCTGCAAAGTTACTCATTGCTGATTTTCTAAATATTTGTGGAATTGCAGCTCAATTAAAGGGAAGGTTTAAGTAGCACTTTAATATGTATTATACACTTCAAAATACTACCAGAGGGATAAAAAAAAGTATTTGAAAGGAGATGTCTAACTGTAATTAAGCTGACTGACTAGTTTACGCCATACTGCTTCCTTTTTTATTTTACCTGTTACCAGGGGCTCAGAAATGTCTGTCCTTGGCAGAAGGGAGAAATGTCACCATTTGCCACAGGATCACTGGGTCAGCAGTTTGGATGGTGGACAGACATTCAAATCTGCACACGGATGGAATGACATGTATGAACAACGTGAGTGAGGGGAAAGAAAGGGAGAGAACAGCCTTTCCACCTGCAAATCCCAGAGCACCCTAAACTGGACACTGCCTGTCAGGCAGTTTTCACATCCCAGTCATTAGCTGTGCAGGAATTTCAGAGTTTCATGTGTTGGTGAGGCTGAGTGGGTCACTGTAGTTCAAAACAAAGAGGTCCAAGACTCCTGTCCAAACTGCTGTGGTTCATATTTGAATTTTAGCCTTGTGGACTGTAAAAACCTCAGGCCCAGTGCTCCCCAAGGAAGTCTTGCATAAGTTTTGTTCTCATTTGGTGAAGCATAGAGAAAGTAAAAGGTCCAGACTTCAGCTGACCTTGGAACACTGAGAGTAAATGGTCAAGTCCCTTTTAAATATCTGTGTATATTTAACTCCAGTGAACAGTAATGGGACTAACATCTGCGGAGTGAGGAGCAGCAATAACCCTAAAGAAAGCAAATTAGGAGGAGCCAAGAACAATCAAACTTTGTTATATTTTAGAATTTTGCCAAAGCAATAGCTGTTCCAGAATTACTTTATAGGTTAAGCAAACCTCTCCATCTGCAGTGGGATTTCATCTTCCCAACAGAACTCAGCTATTTAGCAGCTTTTCAGTGCTTTAGCTTTGATAAGCAAAGCAAGAACTCCAAGAACTCTTATGCAAAACAGAAGCAGCTGCTTGCAGAGATGAGACAGGATGCTAAAGGAAACCTCCTGGGAATGTTGTGACAGGCACAGTGCTTACAGACTGCAGAGCTGTGAGAAGGAGGGAATGCTCTTCAATTTTGTGATCTCTTCTGCCTGGTGGGAAAGTGGTTTCAGAAGACTGGGAAATTCATATGAACTTGATTTGGTATTTCTGAGGACAGAAGTTCTTTATTGACAGCCTGGGTGGTGCTAACATCAATGTACCCCTTTGCATTTCATTGCTGGTGTACAGAGAACACTTCTTGGGAAGAGACAAGTTCACCCTTCTCATATTTATAAACTTGGCTGTCCCTGAACCTTGGACTGGGAGTTATTTTGGATGAATTTTTTGGAGGCACTCAGATTCTGTCAGTAAAATTTGGACTGAGACTGTGAAGCAATTTTCACAAACTACCACTGGATGCAGCAGTCAGCTGGTCTCACTTTTCAGTTGCCACCAGCCTGCCTTTGACCAAACTGCTAAATGGAGGGAGGGCTGAAGCCTTCAGCATTAGCTGAGAGATTCAGCCACAGGATGATTAATAGAGAGTGCACAGTCAATTCCCTCATGACTCTACAGAAACTGTCAGCAGACCTTCAGCAGCCCATCAATAATATTTTGAGCCATCCAGGCTCCTCAGATTCCCCAAAGAGATTGTCAGATCAGTGTGAGAAACACAGGGGTCAGAGTGGAATCTGTGCACTTGACTGAGTTACTGCTGTGAGACCTGTGGGCTACAGGGGACTATTCCATGCAGGACTTTCCAGGAAGGCAGGAGAAAGCTGTCTTCTGTTTCTCCAGCAGAAAGGTGCTTGTGAAGAGGAAGATATTCAACACAATAAAGACCTACAGCAATAAAAAAATGAAAAGAAACCTGGCTGTTTCTTAGAGACTGCATGGCTGGTCACACACTTCCAAAACCATATGAAAGCTGCTCCATTTACATATGATTTTAACATAGAAAAAGAACCTGCCATAAAAGAGGAAACAGAGCAACTGTGTGACCTCAACAAAGCCTGCTTTGTCTCCAGTGGTGTGGCAGAAGATATGAGTAGGTTTAATAGGTATGTATTGTCTCTCTCTGGGAAAATGGAGAGCGTAACTACTGTTGTATTTGGAAAAGACACTGCAGGTGATTCTTGATCAGTTAAATTTCCCTGAATTTATCGAGTTATCTGCTCCAGACATTAGGTGGAAAAGCTGGTCACAGGTAGTTTTGTTTCTGTTTTTAGGTAACTATAGGAAGCAAATCAAAGAGCAAGCAGCAGAAGTGTGGCCTACGTATTTCAGGTGGGAGGTGGCTGGCTCTGCTTGTGACAGAGCCTCCCTCTCACAGAAAACACATATAAAAATAAATTATTTGATTGAAAAAAGCATTGTGGAGATGATTTAAAACTAAGCAGTACCTAGCATCAAGGATGCTGAAACTCCTCAAAGGAACAGCAGTTTTGTTGGCATAAATAGGCACGCACAGTCCTTGGCATGTTCCTACAGGCTTTTAAAATTCATTTGTTTCTTTAAAAGAATATTGTCTTCTGAGATACTATGACTTGGAGAAGGTGGAACTATTTCCAGCTTCGTCAAGCTCTGTAATAATGGAAAGGTCAGTCATTCCCTCTTCTTCCCACTCATCTTCCCACTCTTCTTCCTGACATCCTGGCACTCTTCTGTTTTACTGGTTTGGTCATGCTTATGAAACAAATGTTAACAAGGTAATACTCATCATTTTTCAGCAATTTGGAATGATTTCTGCTGTTTGGTTTCCCCACATAAACACTTTGTTATGTGGAACTGATCATTTTAAGTCATGTTGAAGTTTGAGGCTTGGTGAATGCATGGTTGTGATGCTGTTAATTCCAACATTAATAAATGTGTGTACATGTAGGGAAGCAGAACTGTCTTTGGTTATCCAGTCTCAATGAGAACAGAACCTAACTCACCTCAATTTTTGTGAATTCTCGTGTTTAATCCATTCAATTACATGATCACATAGCTTTTAAAAAATATTCACTCTCTTCTGGCTCTGGCACTTGCCATCTGTTATTCCTCTAAAATTGGCTTTATATGCTGAATAAACAACCTTCTGTTTTCATTATTTATATGCCATGTTATGAAAAATCTATAAACACAAGGCTTCTCACTGATTATTAAAATGCCACCATTTATTATAACGAAATATTTATTTAATTCATTCCAACAACTTTTTTTCCATTTAATTCAAGATTGTCCAACACCTTTGAACAGTAGCTTCCTGGACAGATAAGTAGGAGACTAAGCTTCCTTTTGGAAGAACAGGAAGCATAGCTTTAACTTATTTAAAATGTTGGCACTTCAGAGAAATGGATTTTCCCATTATGAGTTTGCTCAGTGTTTTAAACAATGTCATGAGCAATTTTGACCAGAACAACTACACAATTTCAATAATAATAATAAAACAAAACACACACAGAGGGCAATATCACATCAGTTTGTAGAACACCCTCTCAAAGTCATTGATGCATCCTGAATTGTATCAATGATAAACTGGTATTTTGAAGGAGGAAACTTTACCAGTGCAGAGAAGCTGGTCAGTGTGGAGAAAAGAGGTACCATGGAAAAACTGAATGCTTCTGCAGAGAAATAGGTTCCTGCTTGGTTTCCTTCCATCTTTACAAGCAAGGCCAGTTTCCAAATGCAGCTGAACTGAGATTACAGACCTGCTTTTAGTCTGTGTGACTAACAGAGGGGAAACTATGTCAGCACTGGAAAAATAATGATGGTCCTATTATTCTACAGGATATAAAAACTGGCCTGAGAAGAGTAGCAATTTCAGACTGACCACCAGCATGAACATACTGGCACTTTCCTTTTCTGTTTACCATATTTACATAAATATTCACTAAAGGTTTATTTGTAAGACTTCAGCTGGCACTTCCTGTACACCCTAAAATTTCATCAGCTTCAGTGAGTGCATTACAGGATGCCAGCTCAGGCCCAGATTCTGGAATTATGCATTGCATATTTCTTGCTATCTGAATGAAAGTTTGCTAGCACACTTCCCGATCCAAGCACCAAGCCTCTGCTGAATATTTATATTGGAAGTCAAAATCTAAAAAGACGAGGTTGCTTTGGAAATTCTGGTCTTAGTGACACAACAATTCATCACTTCTGTGCAGTTTCGGAGCTCTCATAACAAACATCACACAATGAGGTCTGAATCAAAGCAAGTAGCCAAAGTTAGTGGTGGTGTTTTCCTTCCTACAGTTTCTGCCAGTCTCAGTGAAGGATGTTTATTACAAACTTTTACAAATTATATGCTAACATAAACCCAAGTTAAGTCCTTTTCTGGAACAAGCCCTTGTACTACTAGTATGAAGTTGTCTAAAAATACAGCTTGGAAAAGTTTATGATTTGAAATAAATAGAGTCATTTCAAGGGTAATTTGGGTTGCTATGTCTTCAACACACAACTGAGAAATCTGTGATTGCTGAGCAGATTGGGTTTCTGGCTATTCTTTAATGTGTTTATATTTTCTGAAACAGCCCTTGGAAATACTGTTAGGACTGGGTTGAGGATTAAATTTATTAGTGCTGCTTATTTCTTGGTAGGAGATGGATAAGGCCATTATGACTCCATCATTTTATAACGCTTACAAATCACGTGCCCACTAAAGTGCCTCTAGTATCAGATAAACAGAAGACCAGTCCCACCCTCTGGAACAACTTCCATATTTATTGTTGCTTGAAAGTCTTCCTGCAGCATCTTCTCTGACCTTTCAGTCACCCTAAGGAAAACCGTGAGCATGTGAATGCAAAACGTGATGTATCCCTGACAATTTCCATGCTCTGTCTCTCTTCACAGCTAAGACATTGAAGAAATTAAAAAAATAAAACAAAGTAGTTGACATTTATTGAAGGGAAGAGGTTATGGAACTATGTCAAACAGAACACTGCAGCAGAATAAAGCCTGCCCGTAAATTTAACTCTTTCTAGAGTTTTATTGCTCATTATAATTATTAACATCTTTAGTTAGAATGCCATTTGGATATCATTAAAATAAATGCAAACGATCTTGGCCTATCCTTAAGGATCTTTTTTAGACACGCTCTTTTTGTCACTCAGCTCACTAATGCATCATTTTTATCATAGAGTATCACATTACACACATTAAACAGCTTAACAACGTCCAATGTCCTGTTGAGCTGAAAATAAAATTGCACGGATTTATCACTACTCTGAAAATTACTCGAAACAAATGCTTGTGAACTGTATCTTCACTTAGCAAATACTTACCAACCAGTGTGTTCTCAACAGCCAGTCTCTAAGTTCATGCATGTGGAACTTAGAGAACCTTCTGAACCTTCTGGAACCCAAGTCAGTCTCAGATGGAGCTTTGCCTTCACTTGGGTACTTGGGTTGCAACATCTCCTCTACATTTTTATGGCCGTTGGAGCAACAAGCAGGAGAAGAGAGGGACTCAAACTGAAATGAAGTCTCCCCTATGACTAATCTAAAGCAGTGATTTAAATTAATCTATTTTGTCACTGAAACAGGCTACAAGTGAACACCTCCTTAAATTGCTCCTCTAGATCCACTAATGGATATCCAACTGCATGTTCACCAAGGCTCTTCCAGTACTGGCTAATTACCTCTTCCAAAGCCAAGAACTTTGGCTGTTGGGTTCTCTTCATATCACTTTTCCAGAAGTCCTAATTCATCTTAAATTAATTTCATCCTTAACACAGCCAAATTACTAAATTACTTCCTTTCACAGACTTTACCAAATGATCTTCCAAAGCACACAAATAGTCTCTGAATTACAGATAAGGCCACTTAGCAAACAATACTTTTCAGCACATATTACAAATGGATACCCAAAGGATCATTTTTGTTATTGAACACACCAGTCATGATTAAAAAATTGTATCTTCGTAGAATAGTTTTGAAGATAACGACAAATGAGCAAAAGAAAAAGTTGACAAAAGACAATATTTTTCCCCCTGTTTACAAGGGGAAAGGAATTTGAGGAAAGAATTTTTGCCTCTTCCTCTCTAGAATAACACCAGGAAATCTGTGTGGTAGGATCTTTGTGATCTTTTTCAGTTTGTTTCCTCCATAAATATTTCCTCCTATAGAAGGTAAGTGGGAGAAAGAACAAGTTGGAATAACTCCCTCAAGCATCCTCTGAGCAGGAGTGCTACTTGTTTTTAGGGGTTAGGTTTCTTGTTTTGTTTTGACTTTTTAAGTTCAATGCATAAGTGAGAAGACCAGGCAGATTTACCGAGCAGTCTGTGCCCTCAGGGAAACACAGATCTCCATGACCTACTCCGTGGCTCCCAGGCTTTGTCAGTAGGGCTGAAAAGTCATGGTTTCATGACCATTGTCTTAAAAATTTTAAACTGGATAAAGTGAAGATTTACTTACAAAAATAAGTCCTGAAAAGGCAGAAGTATTTGCTGTTGTTTTGTCCTATATACTGAGACAGTTTACCTCACGGTAAACATGAAGAAATATTGTGTTTATAGGTTTCTGGCTGGATGTTCTGCCTCCACATATATGTGGCTGTGTTTGAATACTTATTGCACTGATTTACTGGATTGCCGCAGAAATCCTGGCAGTTTCTCAGGTACCGACATTTCTCTGCAGAAGTATTTGTTGCACCTGAGACCTGAACACCATTCTCTCCTCTGTCAAGGAATATTTTCTTATCAAGTTGATTGATCACCCTCACTCTCCTCCCTATCCCTCAAAATATGCAATCTATATTGTTTTAAAATTCAGTAAAGAGAATCCGGAAGACAGATAAATGTGTTTTTAAGCTAAAGCAGAGTGGCTTTTGCAAACAGGTCCACACTCAAGTGAATGCTTTGAATATTGGCCTGAGATTTCCTTTAGCCAGTTTGGAGATGTTTAATTCACAGCAGAGAAACCTAAATAGAGTTAAATGCCTCACTCTCAGGGATACAGCTGACATCTTGCTGGTTTTCCCTGGAAGACCTCAGCCTGCTGCTCTCCAGCGACATTACTCTGAGCTGACTTAGTTCTTCTGCTCCATTCACTAAGGAAGAGATGTGCCTAATCTTGGAGCAAAAACCCTTGCTAGCTGGCAGGATGCCTTAAACTGTGGTGCTGTGCTAGCCAGAAACGTCCTCCCTGCAGATTTAGCCCTGCACTACTTCCATGTAGAATTGATCCCGTCAAATATTAAGTGATCAGGTTGTAGTTAATTAAAATTGGCTTTCACTTAACATTCTTTTAGGTCAGTTTAAGTTATGAGGATGCAGGTACAAATAACAAGCAGCTCTATTCAGAAAAGAGGTGGTTTCCACTGAAAACCTAGTTACATAACTATTATCCATGCTCAACACATTTTCTTCTTTCTGTGCAGTAAATATTCTATATCTTTACTTAAATTAGTTTGTTCTGTCTCGCTAGCAAGAAAATGCTGTTGTTATTTTGATATTCTTGTGTACAATATATCATTCTAAGAGAATACAAATGATTCAGTACATAGGACAAAATTCAAAATTTTATTTGAAAATGGCTGTATTTGAAGTGGCTTAAAGTCTAGAATACGTTTTAGATATGCAAATGTTTTATGCTTGACTTCATAATTTCCAGATGAAAGAAACACTGCTATTGTGCAAAGGTTAAACACACACAATCAGTGCCACACTTAAATTTTTCCAATTAACTTTGAAAATTCTTTGCATCAGCATCACATCTGTAGTTCTAACTGCCTTTCACATGATGCACTTGAAAATTATTTTAACTTGTGAATAGCTTGAATTTTTCTGGAAGCTGAGCTGATCTTAAAATTCCTGGACTCTGATAATGTAATCAGGTGTATCCATCACAACCTTATCCACTTAAATGAAAAAAAATTAATTTACCAACGTTATTTAAAGCTTATCTTTCTTTTAATAAAGGATCTTTTGAGGGTGTAAAGACAATTCCCCCGGTCCCTTGAAACAGGCATTAAAAGCCCAAGCTCCAAATATTTACCTCTTTTACTTCTCTTCATATAAGAAAAAATGTGCCAGTGTGATGTTCTGCTCATGTCTGACAAGCACTCTGATGGCAGATTTAGCTTCCAGAAGCCAAATGCCTTCTTGAAATATTTCTTGGCATTTTTGTCTGATCAGTAATTGCATACCTGCCGATAACAGGAGGAAATGTTTTGTTGTGTCTGAAGATAGCTGAGGTCTCAAATTCTTACAGTTGCCATAATCATTTCCTTCCTGTACTTGACTCCATTCCATTCCAAACCAAGGTTTTTAGCAATGAAAGGACATGTCAGCTTCTGGACAAATGCCACTTGACTGTGTATGGCATAATCTTATGAATGGAACAGAATGATGGGTATTTGGTCAGTCATTGACCCATTGATTATGCAATGTAAAATATGAAATTTGCAGCTCTTTTTAATTCTTCATAAACAACCCAGCTAAAAAGCAACCCAGCATAAAAACTTCTTCCCAGATTGTGTTTCTAGTTTTTAAAAAAATTATAGTAATTCAGACCATTCAGGTTTTTTCCCCAATATTAAAAGACAGGATAAAAATATGCAGGCTGGTATTTAGTATAGATAACTATGAGTATTTTATGTACTTTTCCCTGCTAATGTCCTAGAATGTAATAAAAGTTTGGGGCTGCTGCTTAGCGTGTAATTTAGGCTCCTAAAAAAGTGCTGTGTTTTCCATAAATGCCAACCCTCTGAAGGTCCTTAGTGTACTCCTGAGCATCAGCTTTCTCTGCCAGCTCCTCAGTGTCTCTCTTTTCCAGGAATGTAACTTTTCAAGCATTTGTATTTTCACATCACAATATGAAAACTTTAATCTCCTGTGCTTTAGCTGTAAATGTACAACATTGCCATTTCCACCAAACACTTTGGGAATCACAGGCAAAGAAAATACAAGTGGAAAGGATGAATCCCCAGATGGTGATCATTTTTTTCTGCTTCCCGGCAAGAAATCCTCTTACTCAAACTGAGCAAGTGGCTGCTTACACAACAGGGTTTGTGAGCAGATTTCTTAAAAACACTACTATTTGCCAAATGTGTCAAAAAAAATTTTATGTTCATCTGATTTCCGCTCGATTTTTTTTTCTAGATGGCCTACCAAAAGAATCCCAAAACTAAACACAAACTAACCTCTTTTCTTCTGTTTTGGGGCTGAGGAGCAGAGATTTCAGGCATTTTTCCAACATTTGGGAAAAAGGCAAGCAGGTTGGCAAAGAAGAAGGCTGGTGTTAAGGGTGGGATTCCAGAAGCAGCCAGTACTGGCCTAATGTTGTATCTGTGTGCATAAAAAAGTTATTGACTTATGGCAAAAAAATCAAGGTCTTTTCTGGAAATCTCTGGGTTTTTACTCACATGCCATGACTTTTTTTCTTTCAGCCATGAGGGACATGACCTGGTACCCTTAGCCACCTCAACACACTCCTCTTACAGAGGCAGCAGGCCCTCAGAGGAGTTTAACGGAGTGGTTTTCTGGCCATGAAATACAGGTGTTTAAATAACATCCTTAGATGAATCCTCAGCACAGTTAGGTTCTTGTATTTCTGGATAGTGTTGATAAATACAGTGGACACAGGTCCACCCCACACACACCTGGCCTTTGGGAGACATGGCACAGCTTTAGCCTGTCAGATTCTTTGGTCAGAGAATAAAGCTGGCATAAATATCTACCTATCTTCTCATCTGTGCCACATCACATGAACTAGAAGCAAAGAAGATGTAGCCTTTCATTTCTGAGCATCTGCCACGGATTGCACTGCAGTCAGCAGCTTAGGAGTAAAACTGACTGGCTGGAAAAACATCAGTGTCACTACAATAAAATATTGACTCAGCCCCACTATCTCCTTATCCTTCCTTCCTCTCCAGGCCGTGCCTACAAATAACAAGTTGATGGGATTTCAGAGAAAAGAATAACAGTCGCATTTCTAGAGCAGATATAGGGAAATCTTTAAAGTGTAGTAAACAAAATGCTTGATGAATGTTGACCTCGGTGAACAATCTAGAAATTGAACAAGGGATGTTTCCCACAGCTGCTGCCAAAACGTATCAAGAAAAGGCTCACATTTTTCTGAGGTGCATCTGTTATGCAAAATATAGAATTTATGTAAATACTGAAATGCAGTATTAAGCCAGGCATATATTAAAACTTAAGGACAGTATGAAAGTTTAAAAGTTTCCATTCTGAACTTTGGAAACCATTCTTATGAATTTCTACCCCAGATGTAAGTTTATCTCAAGAGTATCCATAATATTACAAAGTGTGAGCATACTTTCTCAACAAAATTCTCAATTTGTTTTGGATAGTAGCATCCTTGGAGGAAAGAAAGAATTTAATTAAAAAACCTATACAACATTTCTATTCATAAACTTGTCCAAGCAAAACAAGTCATAAATCAATTTGCGTTTATTTTTTAACTCTTGCAATATGGGTGGTAAACACATATTAAAAAAAAATTCTTGTAAACCAAAACATTATAGCTAGAGATGAATGAAATTTCTTGATGAATACAAAATTGACTGAAAAATGAAATCTTGGCCTTACTAAAACCTTTTGCAACTCTGATCAGCTTCAGTGAGTACCCTTGTTCCCAAAATGGGTGAGTGAAATACTTTGCTTTGAAGTGAAAAGAATTAAATAAAGTTTTAATTTTTTAAACCAGCATTACCTTTTTGAAAGAGAATTTCAATTTTTAAAAGGGGAGATCTCTTGAAGCCAAAATGGAAATGCAGTCCTCTTGAAGACACAAGGACAAAACAAGGCATTTCCTTTTACCCCAAAGGAAAACTTCCTCATCCATGCTGCTCCAGCTCTGCCGTACTCTCCAGGAGCACTCACAACATCAACTATATCATTAAAAAAACAGTGCAATTATTCAAGAACTTCCACACACAGATGTGTTTTCTCCTTTACTTACAATTTTTGGCTCCTAAACCCATACGGATGTAGTCTTGCTGAACTTTGGAACAGAAATCCATTCCATGCAAAAATCCATTTAGTGCAAATCATCCCAGTGAATCTCCCTGCATGGAATATGGAGGTTTTTGTGATTATGATTTTTGTTCATGATTCAATTCATTATGATAAGTTGGAAAAAATGAAATTTCCACACCAGCTGGGTCAGTATTTTGAACATCTGGATGACAATAAACAGAAAATTAAATCACTAGGAGCTATTATCTAGGTAGAATATAAAGGCAATCTGGTTTGACCTGCAATAAATAGCACATTTTATTTCCCATTTTCCATTTTATTTCCTATTTGACCATCACTTTAGAAATTTCAGCTGACAATGTTCCTGCAATTATTAAGCACACCATAATAAAAAATGTAATTCTGGGAAGTATGTGTGATAATAATATTTAATAATTTCATTCAGTTCTTGTTTTAAGTGCAAACAGGTCCCCATGTTAAGCACAGACCACTTGACAAACTTCCACAATGTAGGCATCATTATATCACAATGCACTTCGGAAAACTGCCAAGCAGTGATGCATTCAGGACCTCAAAATTAAAAAGTCAATTAATTCAGAAAATGTGACTGCAGAACAAATCTTCTATATGAGACATTAGGACCTCTCTAGCTCAAAGAGACTTTAGACTCCAGTTGCTCACATCCAAAAGTCCACACACCTCTCTTTTGGAGATAGATGCTTTTTAGTCATTCCAATTTGTTAATGTATGCATCTGTGGAAAGCAATTAAAACATGCAAAGAATGTTTTCAAATTATGGATTAGATAAGGGGAAGATGTTAATATTCAGCTGGGATTTAATTTCAATAATTTCTTAAGCATTACGTCTCATTAAGAAAACTGTAATTACTAACACGTGAAGTAAATTTAGAAAATATAGAAACTGGCTTGATTTTTACTAAAGACAAAGATGGAATGCTATTATTTTCTTCTGCAAGCATGATCTTCATCTGTGAAAATGACTCTTTCGAAGTCAAAGCCCTTTAGTTAGTGCTTCATGCTGGAAGATGATCACACATCAACATGAGCATAGCCAAAATGTAAAAGTTTTATTTACATAAAGTTCATAACCAAATAATTCTCAAAAAACATCTGCATGTTAACACTGGACTGGTAATAGGATATGGATATTTTACCATTAAAAACAGTCATTGAACCCAACACTGTGCAACATATTAAGCAATGCAATTATGCTGGAGAGAACAGGCTGATAAGAAAATAAGGAGTGATGAGATTTTTGACTGAGACAGAATATGGAATTATTATTATACTGCATTTGTGAACTACAGGACAATGGAAAGCTAAAAAAAAAAAATCAAGTCCTGCTACAGTCAATCAAATGTAAGACAAACAAAAATGCTTTGGAAAATCTTCAGCTGCAGAAAAGCAACATATCTCCATGGGAATTCCATGAACGTTCTATTTTCTTATATTCTTAGATAAGACAGATTAGTTCGTAGGAGACACAGGAAGGAAAAGCACTCGGATATTTATGACTGAGATAGAGTACAAAGAGAGCTCAAGAATACAAGAGCCACAGCGGGAGAGTAAGACACCTGAAACATGAACCACCACAAAGAGGTGCTCAGAGCACTCCAAGCTTCACCATCATGTTGGAACCAAAAAGATAAGAAAGCAGTTCTGTGTTAATCAATGGGCACTCACAAGTCACTCTTCCAATGTTAAAACCAGGGTAAATTCCCAGACTTCTGGAGTGTGAGGGCCACTTGTGCACAGCTGAATGCTAAAACAGAGACCAGGGCCATCTCCTGCCGGCTCAGAAGCAAGGGATGCCAAGTCAGTCTGGGAGCAATGTGCATGAGAAGGTTAGCAGAAGGTTAGAAGTTTCCTCCTGGAGCAGGAAAATTTGGGGGCTGTGGAAGGAATGTGGCTGGGAGGAGCACTGGGCTTGAGAGTCACAGAGGTCTGTCGCAAGAAGCGAGCTGAGAACCAGGCACACCACTTAAGGTAATCCAAGTGGCTGGGTGGGGTTTAGTCTAAAAGTAAGAAGTACTAAGGTAACAAAACTGGTACTGGTGAGACCTCTGAGACAGGAGTAGTCTGTCATCATCTTCACTAAGTGCTCTTTCCATGAACATCTCAGAACAGGCTCCTTCCAAGCGCCCTGTGCCTGCGTTTTTCTGTCTCCAGTGCCTCCAAATCCAATGCGGATCTGACTCTCCTCGCATGCACATGAGCAGCCAGCTGGGTAAGTGAGGGGTTTGCTCAGACCTGTCACAGAGCTGCACATGTTCCTCGAAGTGTACATCACACTTTGACAACCCAGGCCTTCACACAGAGTGGTTTATTGAGGCTCCTCACACCCTCCTTCCCCATGCTCCCAGCCCTACATGAAAACAAAGACAACATTCGGAACTAAGCTCGCTAAAAACTATTTGGTTCACTTCTACACCTCAAGCATATGTAAAAAAACCAATGCTGCTGCCTTGTGACACAACACAGCATGTCCCAGAGGTTGTTTTTAATGTATTTACCCTTCCAGAGCACCACAACTTTTAGTAAACAGGCAACATATGATGCAGCTCTGGTCTCATCACAACATGTGTAACATCTGGGAGAGCTGCCACTTGTGAAGCCAACCAGTGCTCTGCTGACAGACAAAGTGAGCATTATACTGAAATGCCATTCCTCAGCTGTTTGCAGAATTAATTTCCCTGTAGAATTTTCTAATTAGTTGGCTCTTTCCAGCCTGTTCACCACAGAGGAAGCAGAAAGGAAGCAAAAGGCTAGCACCTGCTCCCAAAGCTCTGGCTGGGAAAAAAAAAAATTAAATTTAAGGATGACATATACAGTAAGTATTTAGGCACTAGAAAGCCTTCTATCCATGCAGCTGTGGGGATGAAGTAACTCTGTTTGAAAGCTTAATGGAGATTCTTCTGTGGGGAAGAATTTCCAGTGGCTCACATTCCAGACAGTTAACCACATTACCGAAGGGAAGAAAAAGGGATTTGTTCAAGCATTAAGAACTGTCTTAAAAAAAATACAAAAAAAAAAATTCCCCCAATCTGTAGAAAAAAGAGACAGATGAACAGACAGTGAACAGACACCTGAGGATGATTTTACAGTAGCTCGCTCCATTACCTATGGGTTATTTTCGATCATTCTTTTTTTTTTCTATGATTTTGAATTTAAAACTATTATTATGCTGGAATGCAGTGTATGATATTATCTTAGAAGGAGCAACTAACACAACAGAGTTTGTTCTTAACTGAAGTGAGTCATTGGAACAAAAGAAATAACATGCTTCTTGCTTTGAATTTACCTGCAGTGGGTCAATGTAAGGAAGAAAACATGAGAGGTATTTAATGAAAAACAAAAATAAGAAAAAAACAGTCCAAAGAAGGTAATTTGCATTTTTGACTACACAGCCACTTTTCCAAAACAATTTTTAAATACTGTATGTAAAGTGCTGATGATGGTCAACTAAGGTTAGAATGCATGAGGGGGAAAAGCTCCCTTATGGAAACTAGGAAAGCCATTATCACTTCAATGAACAGTTTTCACTGTCTTTCCACAGTGACCTCACAAAATGGTAGACCTTGCAAAGAACTAAGGTTTTAGAATAAGATCACAGATAAAATCCATTTAAATTAATTGGGTGTGTGTTTGGATCAGCACAATGTGTGATGTAGGCCCAGAGATGAGAAAGTTATCCATTAATAAAGCAGATGGTGTATTAAATGTACAGCTTTGTCTAATTTTTGTGGAATTCCAAAGGTTCCTGAAAGTTGTTTTTTAATGGATTCGACATATGTGTCTCAGTGCATATATATATTTGGGGTAGGGATATGTGGGATTGAAAGGCTTCTTAATTAATAATGTGTTAATTTCATAGACTTGAGACACATTTTACATTTTCATAAACTCATAATTTTCCAGGACAATTTTAGATAAACAAATGCAAAAGGGAGTGCAGGTAGGAGGAAAGGTTCTGCTAAAACCAAACAAAAAGAAGAGATAAAGTTGCCTGCCTGAGACAAACATTCAGACCTCGTTCCCCACTCAGAGACAATTTTGAAAAAGTAATGAAATAAAGAGTGGAATCGTAAGGCAAGGCTATTCCTGCTTTTCACTGGCAATGCTTGGTAATATTCTCTGGTATTCTGGTTGGCTATGGAAAATCCGTGTATGAATGAGTGGCATTCATCCCTGTCTTATGAGGTGGCGCTGACACATCAATTCCAAATGTCTGCAATTATTTCAAGTGGACTTTCCCCCAGAGCCTACACTGGAGAGGATAATTTCAAACTTCAGAAAACCCAAGTAAACAACACTCATTTATATTCCTCGGAAGTGGTGCGGCTAAATTCATCTGTGGCTTTGAAAATCTCCCATGATACCCTAGTCTGGCCCATTAACTGCACCTGTTCTCTGTTTCTTTCTCTCTCTTCTTTTTTGAGAGGGGGAACAAGGGTGGGGGGCAGGAGGGGAATTATTTCCCCTTCAATAGCAGGTGTCTGGCTTTTAAATGATGCATAGGATATTTTATTTCACTACTGTCTAAGCATTTCAAATGAAATAATTATCCAAAACCCCTCATCCCATTATTTCCCCCTTTGAAATTAAAAGTAAATAGTGGAAGGGAGAGCATGTGCTTGGAAAGAAAAATGGGTGACATGACAACTCACAGGGAAACAATGTAAAAGAATACATCTATTTTCCAAAAATAATGAACTAAATTAATCCATTTGTAGGTTTCTCTATATTATTCACTTTCACAGAAGTGAAATTTTTCAAAAGGAAAGCATATCACTGAAGTCATTTTGACTTATTTCTGATTTGAGGGTAGACTTTCCATAAATATAAGTATACATAAGGTGCTACAGGCAGCTTCTCTCCAAGACCCCTACCCATAATCATAGAACTGACTTAAATTTAATTTACCTGTGGCTCACTGAAACAGGCGTTATTTTTTCCCTTAACAAGTAAAGTGACAGTGAATATCAATTTGAGTGCAAAAAAGACATATTGTCCTCAGATTATTACAGGTCATAATATTTGACTTCAGCTAAATCTGAAGTCAAAAAAACAGGCTAAGAAAACCTTGGTTTGCTGGAGGAAATAACCCCTGCTTATTTCCCACACACTGAAATTAAAAAAATATTAAAACTAAATATAGTTGAGTCGGTGACCTTTAAAAACTCTGTTGGGGGATTTTATATTGGTTGTGTTGTTTTGCTTTTGATTAGTTTTGACTAGTTTATCTGCAAATCTAAAACACATGAAGAACCAAAGTCTGCAGAAAGGAAAAAAGCGATTTTCTCTGGGAAGCCTGTTGTAAAGAAGAATTCTGCATTGTGGTGCAGCTGACTCAACCCTTATTTCTCTCAGTTACCAAGAAAAGCAGAAAAAGACAACTTTTTACCTTTCCAAAAATTTAGAAAAACATTGGATAAATGGCTGAAGAGGAATGTTTGACTCAAACCCCAGAACACTGATTCAGGAACCACCTTTTACTGGCTGTCATCTGAATGCCAACATTGATTGGCATTACCTGCTTGTTAGGACAGTGAAACCTCACCCATGCTGAAAGGGAAAGGCAGAAAATATTGTTTTGCATTTAACTTCGACAAATATCTAACAGTGGTGAGCATGGGATGAGAATCCAAAGGTAGTTTACATGGTGTGATTGGAGCCGGCTGACATCTTTCACAAATTTGGGATCACAGCTCCCTGTCCTTCTTCCCCCTTGCAGCTCCCAGACATACAGTAGGTCCTTCTTGCTCCCATTCTTCCTTGCTTGCTCCCTCTTTTGCCAGTCATCTGCTTCCCACCCAGGTGGCTCAGACTGCTTTCCTTGACTGTGCTCATCTGAGCTAATGTTGCCAAACAAATGGCGTGTGGCCAGATCCCAAATCCCAGTGCAGACTCGCTGACCACCTCTATTTCCAGCGCCAGGCACGGCAGCCCCAGAGAGGCTCACAGGTTGCAACATGTGTATTAATATCACTTTGCTTTCTCATATCCTTATCTCTAACAGCAAATCTATGTAGCTCAGGATATGAACTGCAAATGAGAGATGAGGAACTGGTTAGTGCTTATCGGGAATGATGGAATTTGAGATTCGGAGATGAAGGGGGGTTGTTAGTTGTGTTTTTTTAATGAGAGGACTGGCTGATGTTTATCAGTTGACCCCTGTTTCAGGTAACGGAGCAGTTGGCAGGGAGCTATTCATACTGATTAGATTGAGTGAGTTGGTATTCAGATTAACTTCTGATTTCCCTCGTATTATTTGTACAAGCTCTTTATTGCTCTGGATAATTCTCCCCTTCCTGGTTTAGGAAGTGGAACTGACATCCTCCTGGAGCACTGCTACGAGCTCACCAGATTTTATTATGTGAGACAATATGATGGTCATAGATTAACTCAGCCTCTTACTATTTTTCTGTATTAAAATTAGACCCCTGTGACATTTGCTTTGTTCTAACCAAACAGGAGTAATGCACAGCTTTAACATCTAAAAAAGATTTATGGTGCTGAGACTGATCAGGATATTACTTTTAATCAACATTTCTGTGGCTAAGGCAACTGCTGTCTTCTTTCAGGACTGAATATTTGTGTAACTCAAGTGGCTTTCAATCCTTATGTGCTCTGAGAGTCCCCAAAACTCTTCTGCTGTGGCTGGAAGGAATCATGATGTTCTTCCCTTCCCTGTCCCCTGTTAAGCTCATTGCAGTATCTTTGGGTTTCTTTCCCCTTTCATAACCTGTTATTTGTCACTTCTGTGCCACAACAGATCCTTGAAGTGATCCATCAGCGGAGCAGATTCATAACCAGTTTTTCAAAAGTTCCCTTATTGGATTTACAAGCCTGACCCCAACAGACCTTGCAATCACAGGTGAGAGTCCAGGTAGAACAAGTAATAACTTCACACATATGAACGTGAGGATTTCCACTACACCACCAAACACATTTTTATTGACATTTCCTTTTCCAACCTGGCTATCGAACCTCATATTTCACATATCTGTAGAGAAGACCAGGTTTGTTTTCCATGAATGGGCCGCATTATGGGGTTTTTTATGTTATTCCATCTCCTATAGGCTTTTATCCAAACCAAGCAACTAAAATAAAACATGGCTTCCTTCCCTGAGATGGTTTCATAGCCCAGCTCTCCAACTTTCTCCCGTACCACAAACATGCAACACAATTGTGCAACAGCGAGGAAGGAATGGTGAGATCAGAGCCGTGACTGCAGACATCCTGACATGGGGATCTGGCAGCTATTCAACATAAACACAATTAGAGGACTTACCCTTGCGTGAAGTATTTGCTTTCTTGATAGTCACCAGCCTTAACCTCTAGGAATGCTTATGAATCAGATAGCGTTCCTTGAGGAGGGCGAGCCTTTTCAAGCTCCTCTGTCCTGCTTAAGCCAACACAGATACAAAGAAGAAAGAAATTCTGCCGCATCCTACGACTTCTCCCAGGGAAAACCTTTAAGAAGCAGAGAAGAGTTGTGGTCTCAAAATCCCTGCCAAGGATTCGAGAACACAATATCACATGGCACTTGCTCCTCTTCCTACTCTCAGCAGGAAAAAATAACACCACAAGAGACAAACTTTGAAATTCTCACTCAGCATGAAAGTAGAGGGGTTTCCTGAGTCCTGCTCCTTGTCTTTGCATTGCAGTTGTCTTCACTGGCAGTGGCAATACCACAGAAGGGTGGCAGAGATTTGCATGTCTTGGAAGACTCATATATGTGTATCTGCATAGATATTTGTGAGCTGGATACAAAAAAGTTTCATTATTTTAGAAAATGTAACCGAGTGTACATGGGTGCTACACAATTTACAAATTCTCAAGTGTGACAACACAAATATTTCAGTAGATTAATTCCAATCAGTGTAAATCCTGGGCTTTTCACAGAGTAACAGCATCTTTAAAATGGCAATAGGAGCCGACCTCTAATAAAATATCTGCTAGCAAATTGGTCAGATGTCAGTCTGGCACAGCAGTTACAAAGGGAAAGTCTTGTTCAAAATGCCCAATAATTTAAATTATTCTCATCTCAAACTGCATCAGTGACACAAGAGAACCGGCCCAAGGGAGGGCCCAGCGGTGTAACCCCAGGAGTGTAACACA
This sequence comes from Dicrurus megarhynchus, assembly GCA_013399195.1. NCBI lineage: Eukaryota > Metazoa > Chordata > Aves > Passeriformes > Dicruridae > Dicrurus > Dicrurus megarhynchus. Next base: position 979,636 of record VXAD01008715.1, read on the forward strand.
GCAGTGCAGAGGGGAACAGCAGTGGGTTTTCCAGATGATGCCATGTGACATGACACAACTACCATGGCTACTGCAAGATGCAGAGAGGCTTAACTGGCATAACATAAAAGAAAAATAATAATAAAAGAAAGTGGTAAAGATAACTCCAAAACAGAAACACTCAAGTGGGTTGAGAGGCTCTGAACTGTGTGACCCACCTGGAGTGAACCCATCACCTCCCTGCAGGACCACTCATCCAACACCAGCTTTGAAACTGCATCCTGGAGCAGCACCCCAGTAGCTGTAGGAGGAAGGGTTGTGCAGTGTTGTGCCCTCCCAAGTGACCAGATGCACTTTTCCATTGTTAGCAGCTTCCACAAATATCAACTGCCTGAAAAACAGTGGAGATTGCCAAAATATCAGATATCTGAATCCAGTCAGAACGAGACACTCCCAAAAATATTTCCAATGCTATGAAATTCACACACACATACACCTCCCCAAACACCCAGGGGAAAATTTTTTGCATGGGACCAGAGGAAAGAGAACAATAATGCCTCAGCCAGGTATCAGTGATCACGGAGTTCCAAGCTGAGGAGCTGATTTATGTTATTTTGGTGCACACAAAACAACCTGGCCACACTCAAGGGACAGACTACCCAAGCATGGTACTAAACTACTGGTAGTAAAGCAGTTGCATCAAGAGAGCAAACAGAGCAACTAAAACACATTTCTGGAGTAGCACTGTTGACATCTGGAGACCCACCCAAGCCAGGCATTCTTCCCAAAATAAAAAATTGGCAACCAGCTATGAATGGTTCCTGGTCTTGACTTTTTGTAACTCTGCTAAAGAAGCACAATATAAATCTGCAACCCTGTATCCGGACAATAATTGGAATACATCAAGAAAATGCTTGCAGACATTCTGGATGAAAAAAAAAAGG